>JALMQS010000099.1:44174617-44243628 GCA_024734495.1 Forficula auricularia | reverse complement strand
CGATCTTTGGGGTCTGCGATCGATTGGGAGGCGCTGGAATATTTAATTGTATAATAATTAAATTTCTATTTTTCCCTTTGTTATTCACAAAGAGATTTGATTCAATTTTCGAAAAGGGTTTATATGGAAACTCACAATTTAAATACGATTTTAAATTCAGAGTTCTTGGCTTTCAAAGAGTTTTTCAGCCCTTCATCAATAAGAAAATCAGGCAGCCCAATTTTCGCTTTACCTCGCTATGATAGACGCCCTCTGTAATAGTGAGGTAAAGCGAAAATTTTGAAAATAATGAAGGCTCAATAAGGATACAATTGTACAAAAATTTATGAGTTCTGAATCGATTGTGGGATCATATAACTGAGGTTCATATCTCTCTAACTATGCGACTAAATTAATCTAAAATGAGAATTTACTAATGACTTCAAATATATTTTACATAAGTTTGGTTGTATTTCAAAAGAGCTCCCACCTAAGCGCCAAAACATTTTTGAAACCTTTGTAAATTTTCATTTTAAATGATTAGTCTGGAGTCAAGGGCGGATCCAGGAATTTTTTATGGGGGGGGGGGGAGAATGTATTAAGGTGCCCGATGTATATAAGATATACTTTTATCTCGGAAGTGTGTCGCGATCGAATTGTCCAAGGGCGGGGGGGGGGGAGACGCCCCCCCACACACACACATAGAACTTTATTTTCAATTTAAAAAATAAAATATTTTTTTTTTACAATTTTTTTGCCAGGCACGGGCCTCTATAGGGGGGCAGTCGCCCCTCCACCCCCCTGGATCCGCCTTTGTCTGAAGTAGGTATAATTTTGGACATCTCATTAGAAGAAGTCACTTGTTTATGATTGTACTATTATATATTATAATGTGACCATATAGTAGATATATTGATTGAATTTTTTTTACAATGAAGATGTATATATCTTTTTTTCTAAAATTTAGTTGCCATCAAGTGATTCCGTCTTATAGATAAGCCAAAAGCCTGAACAGTGTTTGTGCACTTGGGTCGGAAGAGCCCTTTTGACATACAATCAATATAATATCCTTCATATTCTCAGTAAATTTGTATTTTATATTAACTTTTAAAATGTAAAAACATATTTTTGCACTATAAAGATTGTAATTTTTTGGTGATTAATCTTCGTCTTTTCATTTCGTCCTTTTACAAAAAGTTTACAATCGCTTGAAAAAATTCAATATGAGTAGTAATTAAATAGTAACCAAGTGTTAATTTTATACTAATAAATTAACCATATATAGTATTAGTGTATAATAAAATAATATTCACAAACTATAAATATAATATATATGTATAATAAATATAATGAACTTACTGCCTTAGGCTGAAATTAAATAGATAGCAAATGTTTAAATTAAATCTGTAGAAAGCAGTTTTCCGAGATGAATTAGGAATTTGATTTTGAAAGATGACCTTGACAGTTAGACAAAATAAAACAGAAAAGAAAAAATTGTTTGGTAAATTTATTGCTTGTGTACCACTTAAGTTTAAAAGCATCTTCATTTATTGCTATCATTTTTTATTTTTCCATCGTGATAAGTAGAATCTAACAGCAAATCTGGTTGACTTGCTTTTTCTCTATTATTTTGAACAAGACAAAAAAAGAGCAACATTTTCTTAAGAAACGTGTACACTCTTAAGCAGTGGTGTCGTTAAGGGGGAGAGGTCTTGAGACCCACCGCAAAGTTCAAAAAAATGGCAGAAATAACGGCACGAATGTACCGATAAATCAATAGCAACCGCACATTACGAGAACATAGTGTCTCGGTTTTTATTAGTTGACAAGTTACGATACATGTGGTCTTACATAAAGAGTTAAATGCCCCGCTCCCAGAGCAAAAAAACCACTGCACAAAAAGTAGCTATTTATATCAACTGCGATTACACGGAAGCAAAATTTACCCTATATAAAGCGAAGCGGAATACCTCTTGATATTTCTAAGAATCATTGGACTAAATCTAGTCGTCTCTCTACGGCACGAGAGTAGAGTTGCCATCTTTGGGGAACAGATTTGCGAGAAAATAACAATTCAAATATGAGGATAGGACTGAAAAAAATCAGGACCCAGCAAAATTTTTCCTTAAGTATATGAAGGTATGGAATTTCCCGAAAGTGAAACAGCGGAAGGTTTATTATAGATTTATTGATCATTATTGAATGCTCTGAGGATATTCTTCACCTAGAGCAAAAAAGATAATACAAAAATGGAATTAAATATAAAATAATAATACAAAACATTAATAAGAAAATAAAATTGAATCATACAATAATATAAAAAATATAAATACATACATATATGCTACACATTAGAGATATCACAAAGCATTCTCCCCCAATCATCACAATTAACAATGCAAATAAACCCTCCCACCTGCAAACCACCAATAGTAGAGTTAGTAAAATAAAACACACTTGTTTTGGTATAGATTCGTAAATTTTTATTTAATGATCAAGTTACAAGTAACAAATTAATTTTTCGCCATCTCATACGAGTTTAACGTGGCAATACCTAGTCCTCTTCCAGGACCCTAGAAACGGGTGGTTCCGGGTCTCGGGGGACGGTTGACGACTACTCCAGGTAGGAGGGCCGAATCCAGCCACCAAAGAAATTACAACCAACTTCACGATATTTAGAAACATGTCTAAAAATTAAAAACGTAAGAAAAATCTCTAAATCAGCAGAAATGTTTTTTTTTAATCAGATAATTGAGAAAGCTCGAATCGCATTTTCAGCTAGTTCTAGCTTGAAGGAAAGTCAGGGCTGGTATTACCATAAAGTAACCATAGGTGCCAAAGTAGTCCCCGTCATGTCTTGCTCAAACAAAGAAAAAATAAATAAATAAATCTTTTCAATTTGTTTAATTTAAAAATTCTTAAATTGGTAGAAAATTCAAAAGCATGTCTATAATTATAATTAAACGTTTAGTTTTCTTTTAAATATACCTATGTATATGGATAGCAAAAAATTACTTTAGTAGAAGTGTTTCAAAAATGCTTGATCTTGGAAAATTAGCTAAATCATGATAATTATAGAGATATTGACTGAAAAGCTTTTTTAATGAATTAGAAATAATAATAGTATGGTGAATTCTCCATTAAATGTGTAAAAATAATTTAAATCATATTATTCCTAATTCGTCTATCATTTTGAGATTTTGGAAATATGGCCACTATTGCTATCTAGTTCAGAAAAAAGTTTTTCAAAAATGAAACTAATCAAATCGTGCATTCGATCAACTTGCCTCTCTCTATTCCGAATCGTAAAACGTTCAATCCTTCAAGATCTGAGCGAATTACTTCTCCCCTAAACCTTCGAAACTATAGTATAGTCTCAAACAAATAATATATATAATATATGTTGTATATATTTATTCGGATCAAGTAGAAGATTTATTTCTCTTTATGAATCAATAACTCTGTGCGCTTCTATCACCAAAACAAAATCTCTTCAATTAAATTCTGAGATTGTTTACTAAGATACATGTTCAGAATGTGATCGAAATAGTCGTGTATTTTGTAAATTTTCTAAAAAAAAATCATCATCATCATCATGCAAGAATGAATTAACTCTTTTATCATTTGAATTATTTATGTTAAGACTTCATTTGACTAGAATTTCCTTTGTCTTTCGCTAAATTTTGAATACAGAGCCTACAATCATTCAAGCTCTAGGTCTAAACAAATCAATATCTAAATATTATATTTAGTTAGATGTGACAAATCAGGGAAAAAAGGAACAATTAAATAGCGTATTAAAACTTTAACTCGCAAGTTTTAACACAGTGTTTAATTGTTCTTTTTTTCCTCTGATTTGTGCATCTAATTCTGATAATGGAACTAAATAATAATAATGATTATATTTAGTCCTTGAATTTTATAGTTCTATCAAAATAAGCTTTTCTCTCTTGTATATATTCCTATCCTTTCCTTAATCAAAATGATATGCACTTTCTTACATTAATATCATTAAAAAAAACTTTAGCATACCCAAGCATATTACCTGTAATTTTTTTTTTACTTAAATCATTTCCGGGCTTCTCGTGTTCCCCGCTCATAATGAGATTATTCATATAAAAGCCCATCCTCCAATTCCCAACACAACTCAATCGTTCAAATAAAAAAAATACTCATTGTTCTAAAAAAAAATTATAATAAAACTAAAATAAAAAAAATATTATTTGATTCTAAAAAATACTAATCCGGAGGTATTTTAAAATGATAATAGTAATATATAAATAAATAAATAATTACAATTAAACGATTAGGTATAGTTAACAAAAGATAATAGCGTAGGTTCTCAAATAAACTTACAAAAAACTTCCTTTATATAAATGATCTGTTCATTATCTTTAATGTCAAGAGTAACGAACGTTATTAATTATCATATAAAAGAATAATAGCGGAAGAAACGTTTTGCATTTTTAATATGAGAACAGGAAGATGATGTCTGCATAATGTTCTAAGTGAACAACAGGTAGTGAGAAATTGGAATGAAAAAAGTCCCGGGGAGAGTAACTTGATGTTAATTAAGATTAAGATTAAGCTTTTAATGTCCGTTACATTTTGCAAATACCGAAATGTTTCATGAGAAGTCTTCACAAGTCGATCGATTAAACTAAAAGATAAGAAATTATTAGATTTTTATCCCTATTAGTAAGCAATTACGTCTTCGATCTTTGGTCCTTATTGTTTGTATCATTTTTATAAAGATATGTAAAAATCTTATCAAGTCTGCATTAGGCTAAGTATGTGTCAAACATGCCTTCGCTCAAAAGGACGTGCATCTAAAAATCTAAATAGACACTTTCACTTTCAAATAAGACTTGTTTGAAAGCTTTAGTAAGACTAAATTTGTCTATTTAGGCCCAAGTCAACTTGAATAAAAAGTCTGACCAATTTTAAGTTAAAATTTGAATGGTTAATATTTACTCAAAAAATCAACCACGAAATTTATAATACTCCCTCCGTCCGGAAATATGGTATACATTTGAAAAATAATCTTAGATTATCCAGAGTTTCGAAAGCAACTGGCAATACTCATTATATTGTTATTGTTTACATTGATAACTAAAATATCCTAACATATTTGACAGACGTTGCTTTTGTGTTGAGTTGGAATTTGAAGATCAAATATTAGTTTTTTAAGAAAAATAAAATAGTCACCGCTATAATTTCAAAATTGAAAATTTTAACTCAAATAACGTGAATTTACAAAGAAGAGATGCCAAATCGAATCAATTGACTATTGAACAACGTCATGGTATCTTGAAACATATATTACAATATTTGAAGAGCAAAGAAAAATTAAAACACGGTGCTATTAATAAATTGATTGAAAGCGTTCAAGATGCATTTAATAAACTAAAGACAAATCTCTTGATAACGTTTTCATAACATTAAAAACGTGTATGGAATCAATTATGTTGAAAGGAGGGAAAAATTCCTAGAAAATTCCTCATAAGTAGGTAAATAAGGTAAAACTTTGTCGTGAGGGTCGATTAGTTGAAAAGTATATATGTTCAGAAGAAGCGGTCAACAAGGCTAAATTTCACTTTAACCAAATTTGGATTACCCTAAAATGGTTTGTATTTAGTTATATTGTGATAATAAAATGAATTTAATATTTTTTTTATATTTAATTTTAGTATTATTTGATTTTTTTTGCAAATGTATACCATATTTTCGGACAATAAAAATCGCGAAATGTATACCATATTTCCGGACGGAGGAGTATATGGTAAATACTATATTTATTATATAATATAATAGGAAGCTTCTGACTATATTGGCAATACCATATATTCTTAAGGAGTATATCGAAGTTAAAGAGTCACAGCCCCTAAAACTTTCTAATCAATTCCGTTGGGATGCTCTCAATACGACTGAGATTGAGAAGTAAAAATGGTAACCGGTGCATTGAAAAAGTTTAATTTTATTGATTTAACTTTTTATCGAAACAATTTAAAATGTGCTTTATAAAAGCATAATAGAAATAAGAAATGAAATGCGTTACAAATCGAAAAATAAATATTAAAGACTATTTATTGATTGATTGATTTTTCAAAATTTATAATATACTTTGATCATTTGTTTGACATGCCAAGAATAAATTGATTATACTTTTTTATATATTTGTTTTGTAAGTAGGCGTAAGTAATATCTACACTGCTATTATTCAGCTCCTTAGCTACCAAGTAGTTTTTTTCCTATGCGAAGAGTCCTCAAAATCTGTAGGCTCTACTAGCAATAGCAAATAACAAATGTAAGAATGTTGAAAGCATTCAATCATTAAAGATAAAGTTAATTAAGTAATTTATCGTTCACATGATAGCAAAAAACAAATAAAAAATAGCCTGCAATGCATTTCACCAGTTCAAATCTCACTCCCTCTAGCTACATTTTCCTTTCCAAAGAAATAAAACATTCAACTAATTATCGAATTCGTAATTCGTCAAACATGTGCCCTTCTAACTAGACAACGATTCAGTAGTGAAAATATGGAATAGCCGTTGCATTTCTTCCTAAGATTCATAATTCATACTTTCTTTCTTTAGACTTTTATATAATTAAGTATAAATAGTAATTTATTAGGGATTTATAAACGTGGAATGGCCCGTTGCAATTCAACCAAAGATAGAGGGTCACTCATTCTTCTTTTAAGTCTATGGGGATCAATTCAATAGCGAAAACATAACTTTGATTGTATAATAAGTTCATGAAACATAACGAAAAACCGTCCCTGATTACACCACGTCCTTCCTTCAAAAAACATTCACATACTTGTCAGATCAATTTTTTTAACTTTACATTTTTGAGGTAGGTAATTTGGATATCTTGATCCAGACAGTAAAAAAATTTCTTGAAAATTATGTTTCTCCATTTTTCAAAAATATTTAAAAACATCATAAACAGAACAAAAAAAATCAAATTCTTGAGTGAAATGAATTTTTGGCCTACCTTTCATAAAATTAAAATTAAAATTATTTAGCATATTTAGAAACTATAGTTTACATTTTTGATGATGTCTCATTAAGTCTCACAAAAGATTTTCGAAAATAAAGGTTTTTAAAATCTGACATGTTTGTAAACTCCAATCTTATAGATTTTATAAAATCTGTTTTCTGATCATAAGATTGATATTAGAATAAAATAAGCTGATGACTGAGAGATGAGAAAAAACCACACTAATATTCAAAAACCCGAATCCAGCAGATATTATATACTAGTATGCAGGAATTCGATTTAAGATTTAACAAAAGTATTACGTGCAGTCTTTTCGACAGAATGAGGACCAAACACGTGACAAGAGATGATTGTTAAAGAGATAAATTAGTCAAATTTCACATCTACAAATAAATCAATTCTAATTTTCAGTAATTAACATTTTTCGTAATATTTTTAAAATATTCACTCAATCTCTCTAATTCGATTAGCACTTGAGCGAAAGTGAATAATATATTTTACTTATATTTAATTCAAACTGTAAACATTTGATCGAAAATTGGATTGAAAATCAAGATAAATTAGTTAATAAATAAATAAATAAAATAAATTAGTTAATAAAAAAATAAAATATATAGCATTGATTGTAATGAATAAGTGTATTGAAAAAAATCGTCACACACAATAGTTCTCAGTTGATCATGACGTTCATTCGGTCGAATCAGACTAATTTACAAAAAAATACCAAAGAATATTTTTCACCAAGGTATTTGGATAAATAGCATTAAACAAAATATAAACATTGCAACTGAAACGCGTCAATCAGTCTTGCGCTTCATGAACCTCTTCATTTGTTTTGCCCTTATTTTAAAAAATATATTAAAGTAAATTTAGAATGATGCAATTAAATTAACAAATTATTTATTTTTCTAATAATTTTCATCAAATTTTCTATTATTTTAAATCATCTTCATCTATTTCAATTATATTGAAATTTTAATTTGAACATTTATTATTTTTTCATTTTAAAATTCAGTAACTAATTAATAAGTGCTGTTCATTTTAATTCTTCTAGGAAGTTCATTGGGGTGAAATTTCGTTAACACGATTGGAAGTCAAGATTCTAATTTTTCAATAAATATCTACGTGGTATATATGTTATCAGTTTAGAAACTTTTTTGTTCCTAATTTCTAAACCAATATTTCAACAAAATATATTTAAGATTAAATATTATTACACTAAAAAATATATCAGCCTATTTTTTTTCGAAAATTTTAATAGATTCTTCAGAACATTTTAGCAATTAATCACTTCATTTTCAGCTTCAGATAAACCTCTTAAAGTTTGAAAAATATAAATCTATTTTTATTTTTGATAAAGTCAATTAAGTTATCGAAATATTTTGAGTATTTTCCTTTGAAAAAAAAACAAAAAAAAAACAAGCTGGTGTAATTTTATTTGTTGTAATAAAAAATGATTTTTTTAATATTTTAAAAATGTATCTATTTGGGATTTACCATTTCAATATATGTTTTATTTTTAATTCGATTTGTTATTAATTTATTTGTTTTTTTGTCTCCAGATTACTACAACTACGGGCACAATGCATTCTACTTCACGGATACTTCACTGTATTGTCGCTCTAGCCGTTTATCTGCCATTAAATGATGCTGGTATTTATATATCAAATAGATTATATAAAAAATAATAATTAAATATAGGTATAAAATTTTCTTTGACAGCAAATAGATTGCTTTTTCTATTTACGATTTGTATAATGATTGAAAAATTTAAAAGAGATTTACCGTAGAGCACATTCCAGAAGCTAGACCGTAACTAAATCTTGTTATTTCTTTATCCAATCTCACTCTCTTCTTTGAGGTATTCAATTATTTTTTTTAATTTGAGTTAATAATAAGGATCCACAAAAATGAAATTCCAATATTGTAGACTAAATGGACTTGATGAATCAATAAGGAATAATGTGTCTATAATGGCGACACATCCTCTAGATATAACAGACAAAATGAATTATAATTGAGAAAAAATCGATCTTGTTTAATCGATTTCATCTATGTGGTATTGCTTTTTATTATATAATAATAAAATTATTCAATACTATGTTATCGGAGTCTTAAGCCCCTGGGACGAGCCTTTCTTATCACACCTGTATTAAATTAATAAATATTATAAAAGATTCAATTTCTTCTTCTGGGAGCGAATCAACTAGAAATGGCCAAAAAGTTTTATTTTTTTCTCATTAGATATTTATTCAAATCTATTGAAAGTTCATATCACTAGGTTATTTTTATGTATCTTTTATATCAAATAATTATTATTAGGAAATTCTCATTTTAAAGGGAAGTTTATTTGAAGTCCAATTTAAAAAAACGCTAATAATTCCTTTGAATTTTTTTTAATATGAAACTAATAGATATTATAAAACATTCAATTATTAATCATTTCCTTCAATTTTGAACGAAATCGATAAAGTACTTTTTGAGAAAATTGTCAAAACGATTGAACCTAAAAACGATGTTTTTTGAAAGCAAGAGATGCCTTTGAAAAAAGTTTAAAAAGTTATATGAAACGAAACATTGACTTGTGACATGGAGCTGGATGTTTAAAAGCTCAAAAGCCTTTAAAGACTGTTTTCAGGGTTTTTGACCATTTTCTCAAAAACTACTTAACCGATTTCGTTCAAAATTGAAGCAAATTATTAATAATTGATTGTTTTATAATATCTATTAGTTTCATATTAAAAAAAAATTCAAAGGAATTATTAGCGTTTTTTTAAATTGTTTAAATAAACTACCCTTTAAAATGCGAATTTCCAATAATAATTATTTGATATAAAAGATACATGAAAATAACCTAGTGATATGAAATTTTAATAGATTTGAATAAATATCTAATGAGATAAAATAATAAAACTTTTGCCATTTCTAGTTGATTCGCTCTCAGAGAGAAGAAATTGAATCTTTTCATACAATTTCTTCTAAACTACAATATTCTTAATCAAAATGGTATTTTTCTTATATGAAAAGTTACTAAACTTACTGAACCTCAAAATAGATTAAATCGATAAAATAAGACCGTTTTCTTTATCATTTAAAATTACTTTGGTCCGATCTCGATATAGAATGTCTCGCCCTCAGAGGGATATTTGTTATTGATTCAAGTCCATTCACTCAACAATCTTTTAACTCGTAATCTATTGATTTTAGACATTTCACTCATATGAACTTTTCCGTTGGAAATTAAATTTCTTTAATAAAAGTCATTATATAAATTTGTGTATCTCAAAGGGTTAGGCAGTAAAGGTGAAATTTAAATGGAAATTTGGATAAATATTGCTCTAACGCCCTAGATATTATACATATAAAAAATTCTAATGAAGAAAAATTTTGATAATTTAATTTACTAAAAGAAAATTCATTAAGCTATAATTAATTTTAAATATCTAGAGAGGATTAAACATTCCAAATTAAATATTTTCTTCTGAGAAAAGTAAACATTATTTTAAGGACGGCACCCTTTATTAAATAAAGGGTGCCGTCCTTAGATTTAATGTTGGAAATTTTTATTGAAATCCGTGTCATCAACCAAATTCCATATTTTTTGATTCAAAAAATTACCTGGCCGATTCATTGGGCTTGAATTTTTATATTGAAAAATATTTACATTTACATAACTCGTAAACTATTGATTTAAGATATTTCTCTCATATTAACTTTTCTGTTGGAAATTAAATGTACTTTAATTATAAGTTTTAAAAGTCCCAAAAATTTAATTTTTTTTCGAAAAACAACCTAAACGATTGTTTATTATATTCTTTCATCACGTAGGCATTTTTTCAATTAGCAGCTTGTAAACTAAGAACACGCAACGATATATATATACATATTATTATTTATCTTTAATCTGAAATTACCTGATTACATAAAACTGTTTTTTCTTTTTTCTTTAAAATGAAGTGGAAAATATTATTTTAAAAGAACTCTCTAATTTCCAGCTGCTCCTACAACTGTCGCTTTTGAAAAACTCACCGATTATGATTTTCGAGGGACAACATATTATACAGCGAAGAATTTAACTCTAAATCAATGTCAGAGCTGGTGTCACGATGAACCTTCTTGCCAGGCAGCTTCCTTCAGGTAATCGTTGAGGAAATAATCTTAGAAAAATTTGGAATGCTAGATCTAAGTGGATACCAATTGGATGGATGATTTGTACTTTGCAGTTTCGTGATGAACCCCTTGGCACCCAAACAGGAGACACTCTGCCAGCTGCAGAATGCTACTAAGGCCAACGACCCGCAAGAAAAGCCCTTGCGCTCCGTCAACATGTACTACATGGTCAAGATGCACCTCAATTCAGGTAAGCATCTTTAAGCTCCGCTATGACTTTTTAGAAACTGGAACTCGATTCGCATATCCTTCTTTCCGTCATATAACCTTCTCTATTTCAAAACCCGCATCCATAGTTACGCCTCGACAATGAAATTTCTTTCTCTCCTTCTTCTACTTTTTAAGGTGCAGGGGTTTCACCCCGGTATAGACCCCGCAAAGGTTCCAGGTGCACCCGTGAGTCCCGGGCCCGGCCGTGATATTTTATTTTTATGGGGGTATGATAGAAAAAAATCTTTGAAAAATATTTGTCAAATGTAAAAATTAACGTTTCATAATATTTTAATTTTTTTTAATTTCACTTTCATTTATAGGTTTACGCGTTTACCCTTCGAAAGTAAAAATGTATGTGTTTGTCGTTTAGTTTAGTTTTTATTTTTAGGACCATATTCAGGCACTATATTTTTTTCATTAAAATAACAGCACAACACCACACCACAAAAATAAAACCCATTCTCACCAACTTTTTCCACTTCATTAAAACACATACCTACTTATTCTATATTAAGGGGCCCTCTTCAGATTTTGGGCCCCGGCCCCGAGATTATATGTGGGGCTACTTGAATTGCACCTTCTTGATGTAACACCTTCTTACATTAATATAATTTAAAAAAATCCACTCTGGTTGAAAATCTCACCACCTTCGATATGATAGAGAAGAAATAATAATTTAAATTAAATTAGACAATAAAGAAAATTTTATAATTTAAAGTAACTTAACTAATAGATAGAGTTTAATCTTTAATAGGAATTTATAAGTAGAATATAGACACTTATTTAACTTTATCTCACTCGCCAGGTATGTAAATAGGAAATTTAAAAAAATGCAAAAATACTTGAAACGCGAGCATTATCACCGCTTCAAAACGTTCAGTAGGAACTGTTTGTCTGTAGGAGCAAGATCATTTCCTAACATGATTTTTTCTATTTATCGGTCTTAAATACATATATTATATATCCAGAATAATTCAAGTACGGAAGATCATAGCAAGCTCAATCTAATGCCAAAATATTTAGATTTCTAAAACGAAAAATTGCTTATATTATGGCTTTTTATTTTCATATCTTTCACTAGACCCAGAAAATCAGAAAATCAAATGTGATTATCATATAGAAAGCCAGTGCTATAACTAGATAGTTGCGATAGACGCACCCTGTATATACAGAACTATTAAGGCCCGGTTGTATGTCGCAAGTAAATGCTTTTTACCACTAACACAGGGTAGACGGTAAATGAAGGGATTGCCCATCCCAATCTCTCCATTTACCGTCTATCCTGTGTTAGTGGTAAAAAGCATTTACTTTGCGACATACAACCGGCCCTAAGAAGGCCTAAAACAAAAATGATATAAAATTAAATTACTGAATACTATAGCAATTAAATATAAATTAAATTAAGTCTTCACAATTAACACATTGCATAACTTGTTTTATTAATATTTATTATAAAAATTATATGAGAGTCTGAATTTAACACCTAGATCAGGGCCCTTCAAATACTAGTTACTGTGCACTGTGGGGTGCTATCAAATGGTTGTAACTAATTAGCTGAAATTTGACACACATGATTATATTAATAATATACTCATCTGTGATAAGTTTCATCTTTTCAGCTGATAACGTTAACTGACGAAAAAGTGCCAAATTATTAAAATTTGTAGGCACATTTTTCTCCAATTTAACAGGTTGAATTGAATCTAAAAGTATTAATGGAGAACGGAAAGAGTAAATATTCTAGAATTCATGGAAGATGGAAGCATGAAAGAAATTCAAGTTTATTCAAGCCAAAAAGACGAAACATTTGACGAATTAGTTAATTGAAGAAGTTTCTTGTAATTCTTGATAAATTTTATTATGCTATAATAGAAAAGAATGTGAAATATGTAATATGAGTTTTATCTACAATGATTACACATTTTGTGTAAGGAACATAATACTAGCTAGGCTATGTTGTAAGAATTGAACAGTGTTAAGCCTCGTTGTTTGTGTTGTTGGTTGTGACCTCTCTCTCTGACGTTAACGTCCTTGCCATTGAATTCTTTTTAATTCCCATTCTCTTTCTCCTTCTCTCTCCGTCTGTTAAATTGCAAATTGTCTGAAATCCTTATAAAATGTTTTCGCAATGAATGAATGACCGCGTCGCGCATCGTTGAATTGAGACCATTGAACTTCAAACTTCGTAACAGCTTAACAAACAGCCTAAGACACGAAACCTTCTTTATCTTTTTTTTTTTATTAAATAGTTTTTATAATTATAAATATATTTCTTTAATTGAAAAATCATTACAAATTTTGTTAATACTTAAGGTAGTTGTTTCACGACAATACTGGCAAAAAGTTAATGCTAGAGTATATAGAACAGACAATAAGGATTCATAATTTATAAGCCCAAAAGTTTTTGCTGTTTATGTACCACTACTAGCCAATTCCGTGCTCGTTTGACAAATCTGGCAGCACTGTTCGAGCTTGTATATATTTTATCATAGAAATTTCAAATAATGTACATTATAAAGGGAGATTTATAAAACAAAAAGTTCTTAACAAGCGATTGAAAGCTGTTGCGACAATGGCTGAAGCGAAAAAACGTCAGAAAAAGTACTAAAGTTAACCCTATTTTTAGGTTGAATAAATGCGTTGTTGTCAGCTTGTTTTTAGTGTAAATTTTTAATTTTTCATTATTTATTCATTATTATCTCAGAAACTGTGTTATAACTATGAATTAAAATTTTCTTAAAAAATGTATTAGCTATTGTATAATGTTGGTTTAGTTTTTTATAACAATGGTAAGAAGAGTTTCTTAATTATAATTAAATATTTGTGTAAACTTTCGTTTATCCCGTATAGTGCAATATTATAAGTCTGAAATACTCTATCTTTGGAATTTAATATCTCTGGAACTATATTGTTCATAAATTTCGTTTTGCCACCAATCGATGCAGAAATATTTAAATAATAATCTCTCTAAATTTCAAAAAAATCCTAAGAAAACCCATATGGTGAAACAACTACCTGAAAATTAAATATTATTCTTCTTGTATTTTTCACCTGACACCAGTAGCCTTCGTGAATTCAATAATCATCTCTTCGCCAAAATTCGTGCTGAAATTCAATATCGATTTCGCACCCATAAATAAACCTTGTTTATTTTTTTAGAATATTTATTGGAGATTTGATGAAGAAGCAGCCCAAGGATAATGAAAATAAAATAAAATAAATTATTGGAAGGTCATTCTCAATCCGATAACTAAACGATGTTTCGGAAGATCTTTCCTTGCTTTTTAAAAAGTGTCAATGAAGGAAGCTTTTTGTAACCACCTCTTTCTTGGCTTCTTTAGCAGAGCTTATTTTGGTGTTATAATTTGCAATTAACATTAAAAGAATAAAATATTTTATTTAATAAATGATTTTTTGATATTAATTATATCTTATGTATAAGATTAAAACGAACATTAAAACATCTCGGTTTCAAGCTTCTTTCATTTACCCTTGTAAACCAGGAAGGACCCACTGAACAGACGGTATTTAAAAAATTGAAAATGACATTCCAATAAATTATTTTACTTGGAATTTGTTCTTTTCGTTATTTTGTCCATCATATCTCTAGTGATATCTACTATACTCTCTATTATTTTACATGAATTAATGTATACATTGTATTTTAGCTTCGATTCCGGAGATTGCTTCTCCACCATCGAGTGTCCTTGATCATCTTTAGTCCTTGTTTTTAATAAGAGGAAAAAACTAATTATAGAAAAAAAAACTCTTTTCCGATAATTATTCCAATACCATATTGCGGAAATTAATCCATTTCATTTAAATTTTTTTTTTTTCTTTTTTTATACATAAATTTTATTAAACCAATTATTTTACATTAATTAATGTATACATTGTATTTTTGCTTCGATTCCGGAGATTACTTCTACACCATCGAGTATCCTTATTCATCTTTAGTCCTTGTTTTTAATAAGAGGAAAAATCTAATTAGACTTGGACTGCACTAGATTTCGCTATTTACCTTGAAAATCATCTTGTAAAAGTTTTTAATAATATCTAATATAATTATTATTTTTTGGCATTATGGAAACCCCATTGGTCTAGTTAGGGAGTTTTCCTAGGGGGCAGCCGGCGAGCTGATTAGCCACTACAAGGTTTCAATTTCGGTAATCCGATTAGAGATCAATTAACTTTTTAGTAGAATTGACAAATTTTGGAAGTAACGAAATAATTTAATTAGAAATACTTAACTGATGGCTCGTAATAATGGAGTTTTGATTTTTCTAGGAGGGGGGCAGTGCCCCCTTGCCCCCCTAACTACACCTATGGGAAACCCTGCTTTAATTTGATTAATTAAGCAAACAGTTCTGGCATGTCCAGGGGTTCTCAAACGGAGTGGAATTCCCCTCCCTAAGGGCGAATTTTAGTATTTCAGGGGAGGAATTAATCTACGTACAAATTTCAAAAGTTTTAAAGAAC
Source organism: Forficula auricularia (assembly GCA_024734495.1). Lineage (NCBI taxonomy): Eukaryota > Metazoa > Arthropoda > Insecta > Dermaptera > Forficulidae > Forficula > Forficula auricularia. Next base: position 44,227,779 of record JALMQS010000099.1, on the reverse strand, counting down.
TGACAAAAAATCAACCTCAGCTTTCTCATTAGGTAAATATTACTTATCTTTATCTGTAAATTAAAATATGATACCTTGTATTTTTAATATTAAAAGCATATTATTTGAAATAAACTTTTTGAGTTAGAAAATCCTGGAAAGGCGGAATGGCATTCTTACCAAATTGCAGAAGGGGTTCATTGGAAGAAAAAGGTTGAGAACCTCTGCTATACTCTGACCTATACTCTAGTTGGGTGCAGTGAGCAAGTGAGAATACTGTCATTTTTTGGAGATAAGAGCTTGGTCCCGATCTTCTTTTAAGTTAACTCCTTTAGAATTCTGATCAGATGTGCAGCCAGACATCCGCCATCTCTTAGTGAGGTAATCTCGTGGTCTTTCTTTGTGAAAAAGAAATAGATAAAACATCTCAATTAGAATAATTGCATTTTTAAAATAATAATCTCTAAGAGGATATTTAGTTTTTATTCTCTTCACTTTTTTTCTATCATTCGATATGATTAAAGTTTATATATGAGGATGATGATTCAAGGATTTTTTTCGCTTTTAACAATTTATTTTCTTCATTTGGTCTTCATAGAAATTGATCGTGTATTTCTTTTGTCCTCGAAGTTTCCAATAATTTTTTTTCTTCCTTTAACAAAATATGAGATTTTTAACAAGCAGATCGAAATGTGTGATTTTGCTTTTATCTATACCATATATATTTCAAAAAGATTTGTAAATGCTAGAAGTCTTGATGAGAAAAGGAAATCCGCGGTTCTAAACTCTTCACTGAATAATAAAAAATATAGAATGTACCATAAATATTTAATTAAGTGGATATATCTGAATACTCGAGTTCGTACTATAGCCGATCTATGCAATTTTTTGTTTACTTTTCATATAATTCTAAATTAATGTTAAATTGAAAGTTTTTGCCGAGAGTAGCAGAATTTTTATATATTGAAGGAGACAATAAAGTGTGTCTTCTGCTGGAATTATAAATTTTATTTATTTATAACGAGACTATAGCTTGAGGTATTCTTTCATCAGTCTATTACAATGTATTCACAGGAATTAATTTATGAATGAAAGTTTTACATTTTTCATGTGTTAAGGTTATAAATTACATAGAGTGGGCAAGTTAAGAATTGACAATTCTTAACTTGCCCACTCTATGTAATTTATAACCTTAACACATGAAAAATGTAAAACTTTCATTCATAAATTAATTCCTGTGAATACATTGTAATAGACTGATGAAGAGGGCAAAGCCTCGAAACTATAGTCTCGTTATAAATAAATAAAATTTATAATTCCAGCAGAAGACACACTCTTTATTGTCTCCTTCAATAAATTAATGTTCTTAGTGATTGAATAGATGAAATAATATTTCCTGTTATCTACACTGTTTCTTCTCTTGGTATTTTTATTGAGATGAATCATTATTAATAGATAATCTTTAATTCGTAATTATATTGGATTATGGAAATAAGTTCGGTTGTTTTTAGAAAAAAATAAAACAAATTCAGTTTGGTTAGATAATCAGGTTATATTTATTCATTTGTTGAGGAAAGTTCAGTTGCACTCGATTCTAGTCCATTGAGGTGTAACAAGAATCTCATTTAAAATTTTTAATATTCTTCAAGATTTTATACTTTAGTTTGAGTTGTAAATCAGTGAAAAAGTTTCAATTTTTAAGAAATATTCTATATCAGAATGCACAACGTTTCTACCTCTAATTCTGGAGACATTTTCAAAAGACGAAAAACTGATAAAGGTTTTTTTTTTAGAAATGGTAGAGGGCTAGTAATTTTTTCTTTCACTAGAAAAAATGTAAGTTAAATTTTTATTTATACAAATTTTTTTGATCTAATCAAAATCAAATAGATATTTTAAAACAAATAATTTCTCTTTTATTACTAAAATGCATCATAAAAATTAAAAATTCAAGAGTAAATGAAATTTTTAATAAATATTTATGTATTAATGTTCTCTAAGCCATAATGGGGGTCAGCCAATTCAGTGATAAATTACTTTTATCCCCATGACTAGTCGGGAATGAAACTTTCCTCACTTTTCCTCTTTGGCAAATATTACAATCTTTACCCTGTTAGCTCACCTGTTCTAGAATATGTTTTCTCGACACTAGAAGATCTTCTAGACATCTTAAAGACATTTTAAAGATAATAAAATCTAAATAAGACATCTTCTAGAGCGAATGTGCTATCTAGATAGTTCTTCAAGACCGAAGTGATTAAAAACACCATCTCCACCCTTTTCATTAATTCCTCTCTGTTTTTCGGTGATGTAAGTGTCTGCTAAAACCTATAGATACTACAACTTCTTGGAGCGTCCTTCTTGCATCGATTTCAGTAAAAAAAAGAATGTTCTTTTTACTTTACTCCATTTTAAAATCTTTCTAAATAAGGGAAATCAAATTTGTAATTAAAAATTCTAAATAAATTATCAGATATATCAGAGCTATGTACAATGTATTAAGGTAGTTCTTTCGCGTCAATCCACACAAAAAGTTTTATCCTCGTAACCACTCTATACATATGAATGGTGCTAAAATTTTAAGTTATGTTTTTTTAACGTGACTGTACTTTTTACACTACCATATCCTCTTTATGAATGGATCGCTTCCAAGCGATTCATCTTATATCCCCTCCACTAAAAATAATCGCCCAAATATGTTTTATTTTTTATCAAAACTACGAGGTAAATAATTTCATTTTTTTTAAGTTACTTCGAATATATTATTCTAACAAATATTAGTTTTTCATCAAGATGTGAAAGTCCTTCAATGAAAATAAAATAAAATAATGATCATTTTCCCACCCCTTTCCCAATCTACCATATGTAAAAAGTTCATTTTTAATTGCAATTATTTCATGTTTGGTGTGGTAAATCGTCTTCAAATTTTAACAGTGTGTGTATTATGCTTTTAATGACTTATATTCCAAGTTTTGAAGACTTCTTGAATTTTTGAATTTGTGAAAGAACTACCTTAACAAATAAATAAATAATAATAATAAACAGGTGAATAAAAAAACTAGTGATCAAATGAAACTATTAAATAAATCGTAGAATAATAAATCCGCATTTTCCATTTAAAAATTCCAATAGAATAAAAAAGATGGATTAAATAAATATTGTACCTATATATAGAAAATTCATTTCATTATATTCGATTAGTTTGAATATTCGATTCGAAGCATATCCGTTTCTTTCATGATGATTCTCTTGAGATGTTTTTTGTCAATTTCCTTTATTTGTAAAAAAATCAAATATAAATTTATATAAATTTTATTTGTGTAGATGATAATTGATGATTGGTTTGATTGTAGTTAACCCGGAAATTGTTAAAATAACTTTTAAGTAAAAAACAAAAAAAAAATGAAAAATTAACAAAAAAGAAATTATAACAAGTTCACACCATTAATTTTATCTTTTACTTCTGTTTGGAGAATTCCACGAAATAACTGAAATATCCTAATGGAGAAAAAGAGAGAAAAAATATTTATATAGGTATATAAGCGTGACTAAATCAAGTGAAGAGGCATCTTTTTTTAATTCGTTGAAAGGATTTTTTAATATATTGTCTTATCTATATATATAGAGGTATATAATAATCAGAAGTTTGATTTTGTTTAGGAAACGCTAATGCGCGTGAAATTAAACGAAAATAGTTAATTGAAATATGAAGAAAAATAGGATGATGGATAAGTAGTGGTTCAAAAACAATATTGTTTTATAAGAAGTAATTTAAAGAGAGTGGATTCTTCTTAATTTAAATAAATAAACTAATTAATTAATTAAATATCCTTGGTTGAATAATTGTAATTTAGACACTGAGCAATTTTCATTTTTGCTTATATTTACCCGACTACTTAACAAATAAAGAAATGAAGAAAAAAGTAAAAACTTTTTCAAGACTTGATACGCTCGCCAGCTATAGCCGCAACAAGTTATCCATTCCTTTTTTACAATTTTGCCTGAATTTTAGTGAAGTACAATTGAATATTCTCTCTAACGAGTTTAGTCGAAGTCCAAAAGACCATTCCTAAAATAATATAAATTAAGAAATTAATATCAAATAGTCTAAAACAGGACTGGACTTGTATTTGGCATCCTTAGCTATAAAAAAAGAGAAATTTTTTAGCGCCCTTTTTAGTAATTTTCATCGATCAGATTCTAAGGAAAGAATCGCTAGGCAACACATTTATTAAATAATAATAAAAGTAAAAACATTTTAAAATTCTTATGCTAAAGGTGCTCTAGTAATTAATTATAATATTAAATAAATATAAATCGTTTTTCTGCATTTTTGAATCAGAAGTTCTAAAGGTAGAGACCCCGAAATCTAATCAGTTCTCCGTATTGAAAAATAAAAACATTTTGTCCCAACTGCTATGTAATAATTATTATAATGATTTGTTTGCCTTGGTATCCGAATTTCGAATTATAAATGAGGTAGATATTTTATTATGAAATGTAACCATGATGTTTTACTTACCATACTTGACAGGAGACAACAAAAGTGTGTATCTCTGCTGGAATTCTAAATTTTATTTATTTATAATCTTAAATATAGTTTGAGGGCTTTGCCCTCTTTCGTCATCTATTACAATGTACTCACAGGAATTGTCGAATGAAAGTTTTACATTTTTCATGTAAAATGTAAAACTTTCATTCATAAATTAATTCCTGTGAATACATTGTAATAGACTGATGAAGAGGGCAAAGCCCTCGAAACTATAGTCTCGTTATAAATAAATAAAATGTATAATTCCAGCAGAAGACACACTCTTTTATTGTCTCCTTCAATATATAAAAATTCTGCTACTCTCGGCAAAACTTTCAATTTACCATACTATAGGTATGGTATGGGTATATTTTAAATTCGGCAAAAACTATTTTAATAAAAACAAAATTGAACGAGTTCATGGCTATTTGGTCTACAATCAAACCTTGCATAATGAACAAAAGAAACATTTATATTTTAGGAGATTTTAGTTATTTCAGGTAAAATGTTTCTTAGTGAGTAGGTGATTGTTTGTGTTACCAAATTGTGTGTACGCACTAGCTCAAAAACCAATGAAGCTATCAAAACAAAATGTTATATTGAGTTTGAGACCTGATTAGATTTTGGTTGAAAATTAGGGGAGTTTAAAATTTGAACACTTTGTTCGATTTGAACCAAATTTTGCAGTTACTCTTTAGGACCTTGTGGAACTATATTAGATAAAAAATAAATTTGATTTTTTTTAATTCAATTTTAGGTGTAGGTGTATAACAAAGTCATGAGATGGCCACATTACATATTTTTATAATGATTTTATCCTGGGTCTCTCAGCCACTCGCCCTGAATTTTAATTTATTTCTTCTGAAGCTGAAAGTGTGATGTTAAAATAAAAATTGAGCTTGTAAATATGTGTTATTTTTTCTAAGAATCGCCCCCAATAAACAAAATATATAATCAAAAGAAGTTAAATTAAGAAGGTGCAATCCTTTTAAGCTAGGAGATAGATCGCTGCATCGTAAAAAAGAAGAATTAATCGATATGAAATGGAAGATATATTATTCCGCATTTAAATTATACAGACTGTATCTAGTATCTTCCTTCCATTCATATACAGTTTCTAATTTGGTAGTCGGTTTTATCAATTTCAATAGATAGAACAATAATTAATTTTGTGTTTATTATTGGAGCTTTACGGATCCGAAAGTTCTACAAAATAGTTAAATTTATGTTATTCTATTTTTGTAATTATCCAGTATATATCTTCACTAATTTTTCTTTAAATACAAGTAATTTTAAATGTATCTGTTTGTTTCTGTCCCAACAGACAAGGTGTGATGTGCGTCCTTGGGCTTTCGAACGGGTGCCCAACAAGATGATCCGTGGCCTGGACAACGCACTGAAATTTGTGTCCAGTAAAGAAGCATGTCTCACCGCTTGTCTTGAAGAGGTAAGTCCATCCATCCATCCATTTAATCCATAAATCTTCTTTCTCTATCTTTTTCATATATCTTCCTCAAGATTTTATCATCGGAAAATGGAGACAAATTATGATCTTTCTATATTTAGTATATGAGTTGCTTTACTCTTTCTCATTTCTCATTTTCATATAATAAAAATGTCTCGAATTATTTATTATAAGTTCAGTATAGTTATTCAGAAGAATAAAAAGATTTTTGATTTCAGAGACATACAAATTCAGTAACATTATCGACACTAATAGCTCCTCTAGCTTTAGAACTTCCGGTTCAAAAATGCAGAAAATGAATAAAATAATAAATATGCAATAAAATAATTAAAATAAAAAGACGTACCGATCTTAAACAAGTTTTAACTTCTTCCCCTATTTATTTTATTAATATGTCTGTTAGCTTAGTGTGTGTTATCAAATTTTTTGTATTCTCTAGCTCAAAAATTAAAGAATTATCAAAATGATGTTTTATTTTGAGATTAAAAAACCTGATTAGATTTTGGTTGATATAAGACTAAAAATTAGGGAGGTTAAAAAATTTAAGCTTTTAGTGGACCAAATTTTGCAGATACTCTTTAGAATCGTGAGGCGGAGGGGGGGGGGTGGCAGGTTTATAATAAAATGACGGGTTGGCCTCATCACATATTCTTATTTTTAAATTGATTAGTCAAATTTGAATTAGAAAAATATAGAATTAGGGGGGGGGGGAGATTTTTAAAAAATTTGAAACCTTAGTACGATCTCGATCAAATTTTGCACAGGTACCTACTCTTTAGAATCTTTAAAGAGTGTGGGGGGGAAGGCAGGTTTGTAGTGAAGTCATGGGGTGGCCACATCACATATTCTTATTTTGAAATTGATTAGTCACAATTTGAATTCCAAAAATATTGTTAATTAAATTCAAGGAGGAAGAAAAAGATTTTTTATTTTAGACGAAAGGATCAGCCTGGATTCGAACCTTGAGTTCAGGGATCCGTGGCCAATAGGATTAGAACTAAGGCTCTTATGAAGGCATCGCAGCGCACATGCGGAGATCCCGGGTTCGAATCCCGGCTGATCCTTTTGTCTATAATAAAAAATCTTTTCTTCGTTCCTTAATTTAATTTAATTTATAATTGTCTTTCGATGCGGCCTCGTTGTGATTGCGCCCCGGGTTAAAAAAAATTATTTTCGACCTTTGGGTTTGTGATTGATTAGGAGGCGTTTGAATATAGTAATATTGTTAATATTTGATTTAATGAAATTTTATTTAAAAACATGAAAGAAGTTCCACTCTAGGTTCTTTTAGTGTTTAATAAAGAATCATCTACTTTTTTTGGTATTTCTTTGTTTCTTTCCATTTTTTTTTTTGTTTTTTTTTTGTTTTTTTCAATCACTGATTTGCACCGTGGTTTTCTTTTGCAGCGTCGCTTCACCTGTCGATCGGTTGAATACAATTACGGCACAATGCAATGTCATTTGAGCGAATCGGACAGACGATCAACCAGCTCTTATGTTCAATTCGAAGACGCACAAGGCACCGACTATTTCGAAAATCTATGCCTTCGTTGTAAGTTTATCAACTTCATTTGTCTTGTCTTTTCTTTTATTTTTATCTTACCATACGCAGTATGAATAGATCTTTTATATAATTTCACTATATTTTTCTTTATAATACGAAGGTGAGGCATACCTAAAAGAAGCGTTTGCAGCCTCATCCCAAAACCATAAAATTATTTATCTTAAAATTTATGTGAATGGAAATCCTCTAAATTTAGTTTACAATTTTATTAGTCGGGCCCCAGTATTAAATACACTCAATCTTTTTGCTTATTCGTGTTTAAAAATGTCTGAAACTTTCATTTTGAACAAGAAATTATTCTATTCGTATGTCTGGATTCTGATTTTTACGATAACTCAAGAAATAAAAGCCATAGAAAGTTGCTAGTTCAAATCAGTCGCTTACAAAAAAATTGACAAATCACTAAAATCAGTGGAAAACATACTGAGAATTAGTAAAACTTTTCACTTGTTCGTCCAATTTATTTTTTTATTAATATGTAATTAAATTATTAAAGAAAAAATGAGGTTTTCCTTGAAACTTTATTTTTTTTATAAGTGTCTGATAAGTAGATAAATATTGTAAAATTGGTAATTGCTTAATTCTTTTCCAAAATATCTCAAAAACTACTAAAATTATTTATTTTAATAAGAAAAATTAACTGTTATCACGGCATAATACACAAAAAAGCCTTATATAAAGATCATTGTAAAAATAATATTTTAAGAAAATCAATTATTTTGTCAAAATTTCTGTATGTTCTTAAGTTTGTGAGTCTGGTCAAATTGTGTGTATACTCTAGCTCAAAAACTAATAAGAATATTGAAAAAAATCCCTTTTAATTGTTTATATTAAGATTAAAAAGTAAATAGTTGTTGGTTGAAATCGAGACATGCTCTCTTAATACTTACAGTTGACATTTTTAAAAAATAATTAATCTCTTTTTCTTATTATAGGTACCTAATATTTTATTTTTTTCAATTTTTTTTTCAGCAAAACAAGCGTGTAAAAACAATAAAGTATATGAAGTTCCTAAAATTGGCGTGAGTGATGATAAAGTCTCTCAATATGCTGCAATACATTACTACGTCGACAAAGAATTACAAGTAGGTAGTATTGACGGTAAAGAATTACAAGAAGCTAGTATTGACGAAAGACCATTACAAGTAGGAAGTATTGTTAGACGGATAGTGCGGATTATAATCCGTGTAATCAGAGTGATAAATAATAATCGACCTTCATTTGGAATTGGTCCATTCTAAAATGTACTATATATTTGAAATGAAGATATAAAGATGATGAAAAATAAATAAATAATAAAGTTAAATTTAGAGAACGAAGAAAAGATTATTTTTATTACAGACAAAATGATCAGCCGGGGCTCGAACCCGGATCTTTGCATGTGTACTGCAATGCTTTGTCATAGGGAGGCGCTGGGATATTTAATTGTTTAATTAATAAATAAATAATATTAAAAAAAGAGTTTTCACTCAATTCGGGGTTTTAATTTTACTAACAGTGGAAATATTAACAATCCAATAGAAATATACATTGGCGAAAATCACCATAAGGGTGACATCTATTCAAGATATATAAAATTAATAATTCAATGTAAATTAACCTCTTTTGGGACGCTTGTTAACGTGAATGAAAAAATAAACAAATGGGAAAAATGTTTTTGTTCCTAGTTAAATAATGTCCCTAGTGGATGCTGATTTTCGTCAATTGAGGTTTGAGGATCGAACATAAAAATGTTTGCATTTTTTTGTTGCCTATTTATCAGGTTTTTTGGTCAATAATAAAGGTTTTAATCGTTTATTTCCAAATTCTACATCTATTATTAGATTAATAATGATATAAACTGGATTTTTAGTGTTTTACAAATTTTTAAACATTTTTTTCAATAAATTATAAAACCTTCACTGACTTTTCAAAACCCTGAAGAAGGAGGGAATAGCCTCGAAACGTCGGTTTTATGAATAAAAAGATAGTGTATATTATCTTCTTCTTTTTTTGACTGCCTCATCGATATCCACTTAAATTATAAAACATTGTAAAATTATTGCTATAAAATGATTACTACACAGTAATCATTTTATAGCAATAATGTACTTTATATAATTTTAAATATCGCTCTTAAGAAAATTGTAAAACTGCGAAAATGAGTGGGTATTATAAAATAATTACTATTTGATTAACAATATTTTAAAGAATTTCCTTCAAAAACTAGTAAAATCAAATTATACCCTGAGTATGATTTTTTTAAAGATCGAGAGCTTAGAAATAAACATTTTATGGTTTTGATTATTGAGCGACAACCTGATAATTTCTCAACAAATAAAATAATATGAACAAGAAATCTAAAAAATTGATATTGTTTTCATACTATTATTTCGGAAATAGAATGACCGTTTTCTAAACTTATATTTCTAGATTTTAATATTACGCCCAGCGGACAAAACCTGCCAGGCGGTCGGAGTATTAAATTTACTCAAAAATTACATTTTTTTTTTTTTTATTTATTTATTTAGAAATATATGAAGTGTGAGGAAAATTCATTTTCAAGCATGATTTTTTTATGAGTGTGCCTATTTGTCTGGATTCCTATTCCCATGATAACTAAAGAGCAGATAAAGTTCGTTCTTTTGCCAAAATATTTCTATTCCCTAAACAGCCCTAAACTTTGTAATTTCTAGCTTCATTTTTTCAGTCACATAGGAGCTGCTTTTTGGACTCTCATTGAAACTTTATGACTCTAGGAGTATGATAAACATCCTCTCAACCTTTAAAACTGCCCATCCAGTTTGGCATCATTTGCGGCTTTTCCGAAATCTAATTAAAACTTCAAGAGCTTATATTTTTACGCTTTTCCTGCATAATTTGGTCAATATAGGTCAAATATTTTTCACTTTGCACTAAAAATTTCATTTTGAAAGAGAATAATAATTTTTGATTTTTTTTTTTTAATCGGTGAAATAATAATTTTTGTTCCGTGGCCTAGTTGGAAGGCGCTCTTTGGCTAAAGGAGAGAGACACGGGTTCGAATCCTGTCGGGTGCTCAATTCATTTTTCCTTTTCAAAAAATAATAAAGTAATTTTCTAAATATGTAGAATTAACATAAGAAATTATTGATTACATTATTTAACTTTCGCGGCTCAAATTGCTTTAAGAAAAATTAAAACTAACGTTTAAAAATTAATTTTTGTTTTTGTTGTTTAGAATTCAATCATGTCTTCTATTAATTAAATATCATTCAAAATTTAAACACGCACACAAACTATTCTATCATATTTCAGCTCAATGGCTACAAGCTCCAATAAAGTTTTGATTTTTTTTTTATATAATATAAATTTTAGAATTATTCACTAAAAATCAGATTATTTTATAATATATTTCAATGAAAACCATCAATCGATTTAATTAATTTTCTTTTTCGATATTTAAACTTGATTATTGACAGCGTCTAAGATACTTATTTAGAAGATATATGAAATATTAAATACTATATGTTCTAATTAAAATTTGGATGGTTGAACTGATGTTAAAAACTGAATTCCATGTCCCCTTGATTTTACGCATATGATACGTTGATCTGTCAGTTGGATTGCATAAATCTCAGGGGCTTAGAATAATTTTTCGCAAAACTCAAATATGAAAAGCCCCAGCCTCAGTTAAATTAATTAATAAAGTTTTAGAGTTATCTTTAGATGTAGATAACGGCACCATTAAGTCTACAATCTCTTTTACGCTATTTTAATGGCAAAAATGTGATTAAATTGGCCTGTATTTATTTAGACTAGAAGTCTTCGGAAACAGACGGAAAAGTAGGAATATCAATAAAGTATTTTAATAATTTATTATTACTAATCTCTTCCAAAGTTTAATAATCAAGAATTAGAGAAAAATATGAAAACATTTTCAAAACTCGGTACGCTCTTTAAAAGTTTTGATGATTGTTGTCAGAGAACGGCTTAGGCTTTTAAGATGAAACATAATAGAGATGTGCAGTTTATTAATACAAATTTTGTGCTGAATTTCGGTTCATTAACTTCCATCGCTCCTAAATAACGATTCGATTATTTTCTGATTTTCTGCTTTTTCCAACCATAAGTTCTAAAATTAGAGAGACCTAAAACTAATCAATTCTTCAGTTTGGAAAAAACTACATTGTGGCACCAATCTTTTATGATTTACCGTGGGTATCGAAAACAGAATAAATATCTTGATAGACATAGAAAACTATGCTTGAAAACGAATTTTTTTCTCCATGTTTTGTTACATCTGAATAGTTAGATTCGCTTCTCATTTGAATAGACGTGAATATATGTCAAGTAATTTGGGTTTCTATTAAAAATCAAGGTGAACCATGAGACGTCTTGCCGCGTAGCCTGCGACATTGAGCACGAGTTCCTTTGCCGATCTTTCCTCTACCGTGGACCACCTGTGGGCAACCAATACAACTGCCAATTGTTTCATTTGGATCATTGGACCATGCCTGATGGCCCTAGCACTTACCTCAATGCAGAACGACCCCTCATCGACAACGGAGACCGAATGGGAGCTTACTATGAAAACGCTTGCGAAAGTAAGTCAAAGAAATACAAAATTGTTATATTTAAGTATCCACAAACACAAATTGAGACATTTTTAATGACCCACTTTTTTGAGCTTAGTGGGCTACGAAATTATTTTTTAAATATAAGTATAAATATCTGCAATTTTTCTCTCTTTTATAAGAATAAAATTAAATATTGTCTCTTTTGCTTTATTGTGTTTATTTATTTATAATTCTAATAGTATTGCTTTTATCTTCAGTCTAATATAAATATTTCATAGTTCACTAAAACATTTAACTCTGAACTTCCAAGCGGGCCACTGAGTCCCATAAGCAAATTCGAATTGCTCTTAAATCTGAAGTATGAAATTGCCTATTTAATTCTAATGACGTAATAACTTTTCCTATATCATATAGATAGATTATTTTTAACATAAAGAAAATTAATTTATTGTTATAAATTTGTAGTGTAGGTAGGTTTTTTTTTAATTTTCTCAAATGATTACAAATACGAAGACAATGATGAACAGGCAATTCTCGTATAAGTGGATGTTAGTTTCCATAGAAATGACGCATTTTACAAAATTGATCATAAAGTACTTCCAATTATTTTTTAAAAACCACTGCACATACAGACATGCGTAAAAATAATAGGAAAACAAATTTTTTATAGTTTTATGTGAAATAATTTAATTTCAGAAAATAAATTAAATGAAGAGACAAAATTTTTATAATTTCAAGGACGCGTTATATCAAAACCACGTTATATATCTACCCCGTAATTCGAAGATTATATGCTTGTAAATATGTACTTGAAAAGGAGCCTTACGCCAAATGTTCGCATTTATAAATTATGTAGGTGTTATCAAGTGTTCTCATACACAGTGATGAAACATTTTAAATTGTAAAAAAAAATTATATTAAATATAGTCTTTAAGATAACGGCTTCTTATAGGGACGTAATCCTGCTTTCCAACCTGGTAAGGACTTGATTTGTCGAAAAAATAAAATGTCTCTTCTGTTTAGTTTAAGAAAATTATGTATGGGTCTGAAAGGCCCTGTCAGAACTTAACATTAGCGATATATGCGGGTAGTTATATGTTACATAGTTAAAGAATTATAGTAAACATTGATTTACTGTTCCATCCAAGTAAATTACATTTTGTTTAAAATCACTGTGAAATATTTATATTATACTGACACTATTTTTAAATATCCTTACTTTTAAATTTAAAACTTTGTTACTGTCTTCAAAAATACATTTTTTTCTTCTGTTTAGAATCTGCGACTACTCATGATGGCACACTTCCTGTTGATCTCAATCTAAGCGATGACACTGGAGTCAATAATTTGACACGAAGTGATATCAATTGTGATAAAACTGGCACCTGTTACGATGGTGAGTAATCATTTTTCTCTATAAATTAAAGCATTAAATGAACCCTAAACGAGCTAAATGAGCTAACTAACAAAATATCTTTTGTGAACTTTTAAAGAATATTTTTTTTGGAATTTATTCTGTATTTTAAACTCGAAAATTTCCCATTAGAGCATATTGTAGACGAAAAAAGTTCTTACTTCTTTTAGCTGTCGATATGTTCTGATACATAGCTTACATTCGTAGAAAAATCTCATTTTTAATATAACATAATTACAAGTATAACTTTACAAACTTCAAATATGAAACTTGTTTTAAATAGCTTTTATTCATAAATATTGAAAAATATATTTATTTGTGTTGTTCTTTTCTAGTTTCTGTGAATTGTAAAGACACACGTATAGCAGTCCAAGTAAGAACCAACAAGCCATTCAATGGACGAATCTACGCTCTTGGTCGTAGTGAAACATGTAATATTGATGTCCAAAATAGTGATCTATTCCGACTTGATCTCACAATGACTGGACAAGACTGTAATACTCAATCTGTGGTATGTAAAATGACATTATAATATAGATACTAATGGTGAAAAAATATTTAAGAAAAATATAAATAATTTTCTAAATTAATTTATTTTAAGTGAATTTCATTTGTTAAGTACCTATCTAAAATTTGTAAACCCTGCAATCCGAGTTCCTAAATCCGCACTAGTTTATTAGAATACATTAGATGTCTACTAACTTCTCAAATAACATGTCATACAACGACTGTTAGTAGAACACTGTCTGTCGCTCTATGTCTATGAGGTCATTTCCTTACGAGATAACCTATGTATTCTAATAACCTTGGGGTTTAACACCTCAAAGATCTGACATACTAGTAAAACCATAGAGCAGTGATTCTCAACCACTGTGCCGCGGAATTTTAGTGTGCCGCGAGATTCTTGAAGTGTGCCGCCACTGCTAGTCCCTCTCGAATTGAATTTTTTTTACGTTTCTTTATCAATTGATACTACATTTAATCCAAATATTTATTTTATCATTTGAACTGAAGAGGTAGTAGGTAACATTTTACAGGATGCAGAATGTCCTATGACAATTTTATAGGTACATCAATCAATAAACCAAATAAAATTCTATTAATTTATTTTAGTTAGTGTGCCGTCAAATTTATAAATTATTAAAAGTGTGCCGTGACGAAAAAAGGGTTGAGAATCACTGCCATAGAGAGATCTATCTTTGCAATTCTTAGAAATTCCGCAACTCTTCACTCTCGTGTTAAGTAAATTTGATATCTTTATAAATGGGGTCTTCTAACCCGCATATGTACCAAATAAATATAATTTAATTGAAAAGATTTTGTTTTGCCGAGAATAGCAGAGTTGTTGATTCATAAAGAGAAATAAAAAAGGCTGTCCTCTTCTTGATGCAAATAAGCATATAGGTACATATATTATATATAACTAGTATAAATAAGTATATATCATTTATTAGTTAGAGACTATAGTTTAGAAGGTTTGACCTTCATCTTTAGCCTTTTTAACTGTTATTTCTAATGGGTTCAAATACCCGTTTGGATGTAGGTATTTTCGCTTTGTTGTAATAATAAGCAAGTCAGTCAGCAAATCGATGTACCAAGAAGATAACATCATCTTTGATTTCTCTTAACTAAATAAATAAATAAAAATTTTAATGTCTGATGAGGACTCAATTAGAGACGAAACGTACCGCTAACGAAAAACAAAGAGTTTTATTTTAGAAAACCAAGTCTAAATTCCAACTAAATTTAATTTTTATTTTTAATAGCAGATCGGAGACTATATCGAATTAATTTTCTAGGCCTTATTAATGGCTAACTTTTCGGTAGAAATTCAAAGCTATAATCTTATTTTTACTTTGCTTTCTTTTCTAGACTGGTGTGTATTCGAATACTGTTGTTCTCCAACATCATAGTGTAGTCATGACCAAGGCCGATAAAATCTACAAAGTCAAATGCACCTACGACATGAGTAGCAAAAACATTACCTTCGGAATGATGCCTATTCGGTAATTTATAATCAATCATTTTTAAAAAATTTTAAATAATATATAAAATAACAAATGATTGATAAAATCTTTCTGTTTGTTTCTAGTGATCCAGAGATGATTAGTATTACTTCCGCACCAGAAGCTCCGCCACCACGTATCCGTATTGTCGATAGTCGAGGCCGTGAAGTCGAAACGGTTCGAATTGGAGACAAATTGACATTCCGTATTGAAATCCCAGAAGATACACCGTACGGAATCTTTGCAAGAAGTTGTGTAGCCATGGCCAAGGACAGCAAGAGCACCTTCCAAATTATTGATGATGATGGGTTAGTTTGTTCGAAATTATTCTTTTAATAGATTTAAGGTAGTTGTTTCACCATTTGGGTTTTCTTAGAATTTTTTTGAAATTTAGACAGATTATTATTTAAATACTTCTGCATCGATTGGTGGCAAAACGAAATTTATGAACAATATACGGTAGTTCCGGAGATATTAAATTCAAAAGATAGTTTTTCAGACTCTTATACATTGCACTATACGGAATACCGGAAAGTTTACATACATATTTAATTATAATTAAGAAACTATTCTTATCATTGTTATAAAAAACTAAACCAACATTAAACAATAACCAACTACATAAATTTGTTAAGAAAATTTTAATTCATAGTTACAACACAGTTTCTGAGATAATAATGAATAAATAATGAAAAATTTAAACTAAAAACAAGCTGGCAACAACGTATAGTATATATTTAACCTAAAAAGTGGATTAACTTTAGTACTTTTTTGACGTGTTTTCGCTTCAGCCATTGTCGCAACAGCTTTCAATCGCTTATTAAGAACTTTTTGTTTTATAAATCTCCCTTTATAATGTACTTTATCTGAAATTTCTATGATAAAATATATACTTACAAGCTCGGACAGTGTTGTCAGATTTGTCAAACGACCACGGGATTGGCTAGTAGTGATATATAAACAGCAAAAAGTTTTGGGCTTATGAATTATGAATCCTTATTGTCTGTCCTATATACTCTAGCATTAACTTTTTACTAGTATTGTCGCAAAACAACTACCTTAATAATACCTATTTTGAACTGTCGTTGATTAGTTAAAAATTTAATTTGTAGTAGTCCGATGCAGGTGTTTGGCGAAGGATAGGCGGAGAAAAATATATATTATTTTTGTTATTCAAAGAAAACAAGATACTTAGAACATAAATTATTTAAAATTTAACTAAATTATTCTTTTATTTTAGATATTCATTATAATTATCCATAAAGTGTTGAGAATATATTAGAACTTTTGGTTTCTATAATTTTCATTTCGGTTTTCAGTTGTCCAGTTGACCCGAGCATCTTTCCAGGATTCAGTCCAGACGGCAACGCTCTGCAATCTGTCTACGAAGCTTTCCGATTCACTGAATCTTATGGCGTTATCTTTCAATGCAATGTTAAATACTGTTTAGGGCCGTGTGAACCTGTAAGTATTAATTCATTCTAACTGTCTACTGGGCGATCCTAGTATTGGATTCACGCGAATTTTTTTTGTTTTGCTCATTGTGTTGAAAAATGTCCGGAAAGTATGAAATATCATTTTCAACCATGATTTTTTTCTGACTGTGCGTCTGTTTGTGTATCTGGATTCAGATACCGACAATAACTAAATAATGAAAAATCGTAGAAAATAAAAAGTTTGTATTTTCAATGTGGAGAACTGATTAGATTTTGGCCTTTTTTCTTCAAATGTTCGAGTTAAAAAATCAAAATTATTCAAAAAATGTAATTTTTTGAGATTTTAATTGAGTTTTTTCTCCAATTATTTATAAAATCCTATAGTACTAGTTGTTTTTATTTCATTATCTCGATTAAATATAAAAAACACAATTAAAATAATTAAAATACTGCAATTTTAGGCCGCTTGTGAATGGGGACGTGATGCCATTCAATCTTGGGGCCGGAAACGTCGTTCAATCGGTTCCAGCATCAATTCAACAGCTCCTTCTACCACTCAATCTCCAGATGGTGAAGATGATATGACTTTAAGCCAAGAAATCCTTGTGTTGGACTTTGGTGATGATCGTAATAATCAATTTCCAAGGACAGAAGCAAGCTCCTCAGATTTTACTAAAGGTAAATATCTTATCTATATTTACATATTATGTATTATATATATATTTTTTTAATTTATTTTTGTCACCGGGAAAAGAGATCATTTAGACAGCACATCAGTTAAGTGTTAGTAGTGTTAGTGATTGAGCCGAGTCTTAGCCGCTCGAAATTTTACCATATATGCTACCCGGGCCTCCTGCTTGAACATCGTCAACAATGATGCTGAAGCGGGCCCAGCGCCTTAGCCAGCTCGGACTTTTTTTAACAAGTGTTTATTAGTCAAATTTACAATTTACATGTTTACAATTTGTATTCGTAGTTACGCATTTTTTACTTTTCCATACAGGGTATGGTCAAGTATTGTAATCGTTCATGAAAAAGGTGTTTTTTTTCTTGTTTTTTTTCGAAATATCTCAAAAACGGCTGAAACTATTTTGATTAAAAAAATTGAGCGAAACCATGGCATTTCGCTCTACAAAAAAGCCCAAATAAATGAACATCGAAAAAATTATATTTTTCGAGATAATAATTGTTTTGTCAAAATGTCTGTTGGTCTGTCTGGTAGTCTGTCTGTTAGTCTGTGCGTTACCAAATTTTTGTGGACGAGCTAGCTCAAAAACTAGTGTGAATATCAAAACCAAATTTCACAGGTAGTTTTGGTCCATTGAGATTGAGAGCTGATTAGATTTTGGTCCATATCTACCAAAAATTAAGAGGGGTGGGGGGGGGGTTAAAAATTAAAAATCTAGGCCATTTGAGCAAGCTCAAAGGGGTGGAGGTCCAGGGGCGAGACCCTTGGCTAGCAACCGGGCCTTGTAGCTAGTTATATAATAAAAGAACTACAATTCATTAAATAAAATTGACCCGAGAAGATGTGTTTTATGAACTAGAAGAAATTTTCTTAAATTCTAAATTTTAATGTGTTTTTTATTTATATTTTTTTTTAGATAAGACTGTGACTATCGTCGAGCCATGTCCAACAAAGACAAGTGTACTTGCACTTGGAGTTACTTGTTTACTTCTCGTACTTGTCTACATCAGCACAATATTTTGTTATTATATGAAAAAATGGATGAATCCAAGAAAAAGTTTACCATAAATGATACATATAGCAATTAATTCAGACATTTAACAGAATCATACATCTAGTTTGAAAATAACTCAAAAACAAGATATTAGTGAATATATTTTCAAACTTGCCATCATTAATTACAAATCATCGATTAATTTATTATTGAGATAATATTCAATTACTTTTTTTGCAACTGACTAAGATTATTAATATAAACAGAATTCTCTTATCAAAATTAGATAATTATATAAAATTATGTTTTTATTTAGATATCTTAAAAGAAATTGTTAGTCATTATATTCGAACAAAAAAATTATGAAGATACTGTTTCATTTGATAAATGAAATAAGAAAAAAATTAAATGTTGAAAATATATAGCTTAAGAAAATTTATTACTTTTGAATAAATAATCTTATAATTCATTACAATAATATTATAAGAAACAATCCAAAAGTTGTTTGTATAAGTTTAACGTTTCTAGAACAATGTTCTCTTTGCCTGTAGAAAAGTTTCGGCTGAAATCACCTAGATTTGACAATTTCAATAGGACATTTTTTTCGAAATGCATAAAATTTGGACACCTATTTTTGCGGGTCTCTTTCAAGTGCTTGCAAAAAAAACTAGAACGCTTTCTTGAATTTAAATATTCTTAGTCAATCTTTTGGAATTCTTCGCAAGCATTTGAAAAGGATACCAGCACTAGATATCGAAATGTAGTACATTCTGAGTGCATACCTCATTATAAATGTCTATTCTAGGTGGATCGAGGCGAAACTTTTAGACAGATAAACAACTCAACCACCGAAACATTAAATTTTCAATTTACTCGTTATCAATGAAAAAATTTCTCCAAAGTAAAAATAAACTTAAAAAGTTGCCAAACATTGCATTTCTAAAACGAAGAACTGGTTAGATTTTAGAATATTTTTGCTTTCGGAAATTCCGGTTGAAAATTGTAGAGAATCAGATAGTGTTTGTATTAATAAAGCCGCATCTTTATATCAATTTTAAGCTTTCTAGCTTAAAACGTTTTGGGACAAAAATTATAAAACTAGTAAAATTTGCGGAATGTATTCCGAGTCTTGGAAAAAGTTTTCACTTTTTTCTCCAATATTTATTTTGTCCAAAGCGTAGTATGGGATAAAGTATTGTTTTCGGTCAGTCGATAAGGGCAACTTCAAAAGTGTAGTATTCATTTAGGTCGAATTTTAGGAAGTGATTATTTTTTCAAAAATTTATATTTACTTCGTAGAAATTTTTTCATTGATAAAACGGTACCTTAAACGTTTTTAGATTTATCTAAGCATTCCTATTGTTTTTATAAAATAGTTGTATTTTTCTTACAATCAAGGACGTTATATCATAATAATCTTATATTTATTAAAAAATAAAAGAAAACAAATACAAATAATTGGATAGTGGATATTAACATATTATTTAAAAGATGGATAAAAAAAATCGTTTTTCTTATTTCCATGATATATTCTATATATCTAAATTTTCATAATAATAATTGAAAAAAAGTATTATAACTCTTTTAACTTATTTATTTATTATTTTTTAAAAATGATAAGCCCCGGGTTTTAACTTTCTTATCAATTTTAACTGAATTGTTTTTTATATTAGTAAAATTTTTCATCGAACCATGATGAAAATGATCCTCGATCCGTATCGGTTTTCCAAAAGATTTTTGCTTTACTTAAATTATATAGAAAAAAAGGTAATTTTTTCTATTATGTTAATGAATGTTTTCATACTTCATTAGAAAATCCTTTTAATATGTAATATATTTGTAAAAATCTTTTATTTTGAAAAAGTTAAAACTCTTTGGGCTTTTCAATTGTAAAGCGCTTTTAAACTGGATTAGGAATAAATATATTTTTTAAATATAATATTTAATTTATATCTGTTCCTAAGGGCGCATTTTAAAGAATTGATCACGTGGATCTGATTAATTATTTATTATTTATCATTCCCAAGAGCCACTTGATTGATCGATTAAGACATAAAGAGAATGAGCGAAAAATAAAAATAATACTCCCTCTGTCCGAAAATATGGTATACATTTGAAAGAAAATCTTCGATTATCTAGAGTTTCGAAAGCAACTGGCAATTCTCATTATATTGTTATTGTTCACATTGATAACTAAATATCCTAACATATTTGACAGGCGTTGCTTTTGAGTTAAGTTGGAATTGGAAGACCAAAAATTAGTTTTTTTAAGAAAAATAAAATAGTCACCGCTGTAATTTCAAAATGGACAATTTAAACTCAAATAACGTGAATTTGCAAAGAAGAGATGCCAAATCGAAGAAATTGACAAATGAACTAAGTTATGGTATCTTGTAACAGCTATTACAGTATATGAAGAACAAAGAAAAATTGAAGCACGGTGCTATTAATAAATTGATTGAATGTGTTACAGATACATTTAATAAACTAGAGAGAAATACTCTTGATAACCGTTTTATAACATTACAAACGTGTATGGAATCAATTTTTATGAAAGGAGGGAGAAAATTCCTCATATTAGGGAAATAATGTAAGTGGACCCGGGTTCGAATTCGACTCGAGGCATCCGGCTAAAATCTGACACCGGGGTAGAGAAAAATTTTAAAAAATAAGTAGTATCGTAAATTGGCTTATGGCTAGAAAGTCCGAAAAGCCAAGAAAAAAAGAGAAATAATGTACAACTTCGTCGTGAGAGTCGATTAGCTGAAAAGTATTATAATTATGTTCAGAATAAGCGTTCAACAAGGCTAAATCTCACTTTAACTAAATTTGGATTACACTAAAATTATTTATATTTAGTTATATTGTGATAATAAAATGAATTTAATATTTTTTTTTGTATTTAATTTTAAATAAATTTACAATTTTTTCATTAATATATTAAAAAAAAAAAATTATAAATTTATTTAACTTCATTATTTCAAGTTAGAAATATATAAGTTCAGATATTATTTTCACTTAATATTTGACAAAAACCACCTGCATTCGATTCGCGATTGAATCAAATGTAGGAAACATACGATTTATTTAATTTTAGTTTTATTTGATTTTTTTCGCAAATGTATCCCATATTTTCGGACAAAAAAAAATATTAAAATGTATACCATATTTTGGAACACAAAAAATATTCAAATGTATACCATATTTTCAGACAGAGGAGTATCAATTAATTATCGCCTTGTCAACAAAAATTAATGCTATGTAAAAATACAATTTTTAAAAAATACAAAAAAATATTTTTTTGTATTATTTAAGAATTAATATTTGTTTTATAATTGGGGCCGGTGGTTGGTCTACCGAAATACAAAAATAATAATAATAAAAACATATGTATTTGATACATATTTATTAAAATATGTATTAAGATTGATTTGTTGTATATAGTTTGTATGGAAAGCTGATAGCTTTTTATACACAAAAATATTCATTTATATACCTTTAGTTAATAAAGAGGTATATAAATAATTTTTTTTAAAGAAATACAAAAGTGATTTAATTTTAAGATTTTTTTTATAAATTATTTCTAAATAAAATAAAATGATAACAATATTCTCTGCTCTTTTTATCTTGAATCCCATTATACCATGAATCAAATTCATGAAATTTCAGTTTTAAACATGTATTAAAATTCTAAAATAATAGAAAAATATTATTACTCATTGGCTTATTAATAATTATAATCCATTTTAAAATATAATAGGTA
Source organism: Forficula auricularia (assembly GCA_024734495.1). NCBI lineage: Eukaryota > Metazoa > Arthropoda > Insecta > Dermaptera > Forficulidae > Forficula > Forficula auricularia. The sequence goes on along the minus strand of JALMQS010000099.1, from coordinate 44,205,401 downwards.
TTATAAAATATAGAAAAATTTTAGAGCTCTGAAAAACATAAATTTTTTTTAATAAAAATTATTCTATAGATTCTAGAAAAGAAGACCTTTAGGAATATTGCAGGTGAACGTATTTCTAATAAAATCGTAGAATTTGACTAAGAAAGGAGCATAAGAGTTAGTTACAGTCAATAAGAATCAAAAGAATTGACCACTGAGTTGGATTAATTTCATTCTAATTTAACCACTTTATGAATTTATTAGAGATTTTTAAATTAGACCACATTATTCACTATTTAATATTTAATATATATATATATATATATATATATATATATATATATATATATATCTATATATATAAAATAGAAAAGTATGTGGATATATATGTATGTGGAAACGATCTGATTGGCCAGTGCATAGCCAATGCCAAAGCGTTAAATTATTAGAACGATTCTGATTGGTCAGATAGTGATCGTGCTTAGGCAATGTGTTAAATAAATCTTTCCTTATTCTTCCTTATTTTTGAATCAATTTCATTCAGCACATTCTTTCGATACTTACAGTAAGATTTTAAATTTCAATTATTAAATTGGTATGAACGAGACGCTCCCCGCCAGAGACTAGGTGACGCCGGGCCGAAGGCCCGGTCGTCAGCTAGTATATATATATAAAATAGAAAAGTATGTGGATATGTATGTGGAAACGATCTGATTGGCCAGTGCATAGCCAATGCCAAAGCGTTAAATTATTAGAACGATTCTGATTGGTCAGATAGTGATCGTGCTTAGGCAATGTGTTAAATAAATCTTTCCTTATTCTTCCTTATTTTTGAATCAATTTCATTCAGCACATTCTTTCGATACTTACAGTAAGATTTTAAATTTCAATTATTAAATTGGTATGAACGAGACGCTCCCCGCCAGGGGCTAGGTGACGCCGGGCCGAAGGCCCGGTCGTCAGCTAGTTTAATATATTTATAAAAACACTCAAGTATGAGATACCACAGCGACAGCCGAATTGAATCCCACAAACACCCTTTGAGATTATACGAGGATAAGTCAAAAATTACTTACACTTTTCGATCTACAACTTTATTAAAGTTGGTACTACTAAGATAGGTGTACAACAGATACATTATTTTTCAATATAGTCTCCACCTTTAGCAATGCACTTGGTCCAGCGAGCCACAAGCTTCCGGATGCCTTCCTGGTAGAAGGTTTTCGGTTGGTCATGAAGCCACTTTTGCACCGCATCCCGAACGTCCATGTCTGAGGCAATTACGATTTGAGTTCGTCGTGGATAATGTGATAGGCAGAACCGTGACTAATGTTTAAAGAAGATGCTACCTTATCTATGGTAACTCGCCTATCTGCTGTAATCATCTCTTGAGCTTGCTGAATGTTGTCGTCAGTGGTCGAAGTTGACGGTCGCCCAGCTCCCTCTTTTTGTGTTACGCTCGTTCGGCCACTTTTAAACATTTCGATCCATAAAAAAACGCTTTTACGAGATAAAGCACTTTCCCCGTATTGTGACAAAAGTCTCCGGTGAATTTCAGCACCTTTCACACCCTCTGACCACAAAAATCTGACCTCGTTGCTCCTCTTTGGTGCAATCTGATAGCGGAGCTGACATGCTTATGCTGTTGTAGCTAGACGACAACTGACGCGATCGTGATTAAATTCCGCACACGTGACCACAGACGCGCCAACTCAACGCATGCGCATGCGGCCGCCTCCTATCTTAGTTTAATAAAGTTGTAGAACGAAAAGTGTAGGTAATTTTTGACTTATCCTCGTACATTCAAAAATATTTATATTTGTAATTTAACAATTTCTCCTACTATATTTGAACATCTTCAAAAAAAAAGAAAGTAAAGTGAGTTGCTTTCCCAGGGTCTGAAAGCTCTGGATAAAGGTAATATTGAAAATGTATTTTGCTTCTTTATTATTAACAAATAAAAACAATCATTTAAGTGTTTACAGATTGATTAAAGCTTTGTTGGGTGAATAGTGGTGTCTCATACTTAAAAACGATCACGAATGAACTGTTTGTGTTTGTGTATTATTTGTGATTATTTTAGTAAATATATTAAACAGGCCTATTCAAAAAATTATAATAAACTATTTTTCAACCACCAAAGCTTTAATCAATCTATTAACTCTTAAATGAATAGAAGGAATTGTAGAGAACTGGATAACGATTTTAAATTAAAACACCGAGCTTTTATTAAATAAGCCAGTCGTTTCATCAATTTATCTTGACTTCCACAGTGGCTCATTTCATCACTCCTTGTCAAAAACAGTTTTTACTAAAAGACAAAACATCATATATTCATTACTCTTTCTTTCATCACATTCATGGCTTACAGTTATCTTGGAAAACAACTTCCACCTTAAACAAGTAATGGATGGATGATCTAATTTCTGCTGAAAGAAAGTAATGAATATATGATCATAAAAAGGCACTGATGCCTTGTAATATTTTTTTTCTATTTCTATTTTCTTCTATCTCAGCGAGATATGTAAAGCCACAAGAGAACTAGTCAAATAATAAACGACAATACAAAATAAAGTTTACTTTAGTTAAACATTAATAAATTCTTTATCTTCAACATTGAACTTAACACCTGGTTCGCACATGGCTTTACATACCTCGCTGAGATAGAAGAAAATTAATATATGATGTTTTGTCTTTTAGTAAAACTGTTTTGACAAGGAGTGATGAAATGAGCCATTGAGGAAGTTAAAATAAATTGACGAAACGTCTGGCTTATTTAATAAAAGCTCTGTGTTATAATTTAAAATCTTTGTCCAGGTCCCTTCGAATCCTTCTATGAATTTTAATATGGATACGAGTGATCATCATCATTGAGTATATGTACAGTCCTAAGACTAGTTTGACGCAACCACCCGTCTCCACTCGACTCTGTCACCCGCCAGCTGTTTGACCTCTCTAAATGTCTGGCATCCCATATCCCCAATTATTTGGTTGAAATATTATAATCTGGGTCTTCCCTTCCCCTTTCTATCCCACCTCCCCTCCAAGATATCCCTAAGCAGTCCCCCATGTCTCAGTGTGTGCCCCATCATCTGACCTCTTCTCTTCTTCAGACTCTTCCACAAGGTCCTTCTTTCTCCGATTCTTCCAAGAACTTCTTCATTTGTAATTTTATCCATCCATTTGATATTCATCATTCTTCTGTAGCACCACATTTCGAAAGCCTCTAATCTCTTTCTCTCCGCTTCTCTAATTGTCCAGGTTTCACACGCGTAGATGGCTATGCTCCATACATAGCATCTTCCTGTTTTCAAAGCTACGAGTGATATAACATTTAAATGAATGTTTTTATTTGTTAATAGAAAAGAAGCAAAATAAGTTTTAAATATTGTCTTCATACAGGGTTTTCGGACCATGGCGAATAAACTCATATTGTTTACATTTTTTTGCTTAGGTCTTATTTTTGATATTTTTTTTCACAGCTTTTAAAAAGTTTATATACGAGTATTTTTAAAGAAAATCTAAGATTAAATATTATAAGAAATATAGTAGAAGAAATCAGAAAATAACAAATATAAATATTTTGTATAGTCTCAAGATGTGTTTGTGATGAAATTCACTTGCTCTCAAAATTCATTTTACAAAACGATACGGATTGCGTGTCAACCTTGATTCACAATTTAAAGTCAAAATACTGATTCTTTCACTATTATATTCTTTCACTATTATATTCTTCACTGAATATAAGAACAAAATTTTTAATACTTATAATTTGTTTATTATGCAACGTTTTGCCTCCAATTGAGGCATCATGAAGCCTAAACTAGACAATAAGTATCGAAGTCAAACTATAATATAAGGCTTGCATTCATACGTTGTATTATCAACTTCTAAATCATCCTAATCTATCACAAACAGTACCTATATACATTATTTCTTCAACCTTTATTTACTATACGATTCATATAGTTCCGAAAATAGAGGTTAATGTAGTTAGTCTCGCGACAATACTAGCAAAAAGTTAATGCTAGCGTATATAGAACAGACAATAAGGATTCATAATTAATAAGCCCAAAACTTTTTACTGTTTATGTACCGATTCCTAACCAATCCCGTGCTCGTTTGACAAATCTGGCACCATTGTAAGAGATTGAATATTTTTATATTAAAATGACAGATAAAATACATTTAAAAGGTCGATTTGTTTCTATAAAAATCGTTTTGTTATTTTTTAACAAATGTAATCAACGCCTACGTTACACCTTATGAAAATTATGATTTTGAAAAAATCTGGCGCATGCGCGATTTATACATCTTTCACTGGATTAGAAAATAAATGGGCTGTTGCCAAATTGTTTTTAGTGTAAAATTATTTTTTTGCATTTTTCATTGTTTATTCATTATTATCTCAGAAACGTGTGTTGCAACTATGAATCAAATACATATTAATATTAACTTTTTACTGTTTATGCACCGATTCTAGCCAATCCCGTGCTCGTTTGACAAATCCAACGGCACCATTGTAGAGAGATTGAATATTTTTATATTAAAATGACGAGATAAAATACATTTAAAAGGTCGATTTGTTTCTATAAAAATCGTTTTGTTATTTTTTAACAAATGTAATCAACGCCTACGTTACACCTTATGAAAATTATGATTTTACGAAAAAATCTGGCATGCATGCGATTTATACATCTTTCACTGGTTAAATAAATGGGCTGTTGCCAAATTGTTTTTAGTGTAAAATTATTTTTATACATTTTTCATTATTTATTCATTATTATCTCAGAAACTGTGTTGTAACTATGAATCAAAATTGTCTTAAAATGTGTATTGGTTATTGTTTAATGTTGGTTTAGTTTTTTATAAAAATGGTAAGAAGGATTTCTTAATTATAATAAAATATGTATGTAAATTTTCCGATATCCCATAGAGTGCAATGTATAAGAGTCTGAAAAACTTTTTTGTTTTTTTAAATTTTTGAAATTTAATATCTCCGGAACTATGTTGTTCATAAATTTCGTTTTGCCACCATACGATGAAGAAGTATTTAAAGAATAATCTGTCTAAATTTCAAAAAATCCTAAGAAAACCCATTTGGGGGAACAACTACCTTAAAGAATAATTTACTATTTATGATTGATCAGGATGATTTGGAAGTTGATAATTCAACAAAGTACAATGCAAGTTTGTATTATAGTGCGAGTACAATACTTATTGTCTAATTTAGAGCCTGAGGAAGGCTAGGATTGCAAGCAAACCATCCCATAAAAAGGTTATAGTTATAGTTATAAGTTTTTATAAAAATATTTTTGTTGCTGATTCTCAAGAAGTAATATTATATTTAAATTTACATCAATGGAAAACATAATAATTAATATAATTTTTATTTTTAAGGAATTGTGATAAATAACATTTTAAATATATATATTTTTTATAATGGTTGGAATTAGTTTGAAGCCTAAATCGATTTTTTTATATAAATTTTTTACTTAAGCAATTATTCATGAAATTTGGAAGCTAAGTTGAGTAAATATAAATGATTTTGAGGGAAAAAAGTATTTTTTCATTTTCAAAGTCATTGTTTATGTTTTATTTATTTATTTATTTTAATAAAATATCAGAAATGCAGGCCCCCCCTGAAAAAACCTCCTGGGCCCCCCCTAGTCCTGTCTACATGAAAGAAAGATCCAGAGCGTCTTGGAATGTTTACATGTTGTAATGGTGTCAAATTTTGAGAAGCTGCGTCTTAAAGATTTAATCATAAGTTTCCTGTATTTGATTCGATCGCGAATCGAATGCAGATGATTTTTGTCAAATATTAAGTGAAAATAATATCAGAATTTATATATTTCTAACTTGAAATAGTGAAGTTAATTTTCTCATTAATATAATAAAGAATAATTAACACATTAACGAGAATTGTTTTTTGATCGCGCTTTTTTAAACAAGATATATATCGCGGGACTACTGCTGGTTGAAGCTATTTGGAGTCTACTAGAGTCTTATGGATCCATATCAATGTTTGATATAAAAAGTGTCATGCGGCCCAATCGCGAAATGATGCTGGATTATAGCCAAATGGATTACATCTTTTTAATTCTCTCTGGTCCAGACTTAGACTCAGCAGACTCCAATAGCCAATAGTTTCAACCAGCAGTAGTCTCGCGATATATATCTTGTTTAAAAAGCAATCAAAAAACAATTCTCGTTAATGTGTTAATTATTCTTTGATATATTAATGAGAAAATTAACTTTACTATTTAAAGATTTAATGTTGTAATTTAAAAAAGATTGATGTGTCGAGAGCATTTTAGGCCCTAAAAGTTTATGAATAAACGAATAATGAATTTATTGTTTTGATTAGTTTCCAATTTGACTAGGACGTGGTTTTGCTCGTTTAAAAATCATCTCTATACATAAATGAGCCTTTATGGGGTGTTATTCACATTTCAAAATTAGATTTTTTAGTAGTTATTAATTATTCCTAACAACAAATAATTACATTATTTTAAATGTTAGTTTTTAAACATATATTTTCATTTATGAGATAAGTAAAATAATTCTATTTATGTCAATTATATAATTATTCTAAAAGTTTTAAGAATTATTTTTCTAATCTATTTAGCTATTAAGTACAAGTTTACAATTAATTTTTCTAAGGAATGTGGGAAAAATAAATGAATGGAAAATTATGTTAGAAAAATGACTTTAAAATTTATTATGAAAAATTCTATACAATAAATTAATATTTATACAATTAAGAGATGAGAAAATGATCAGATCATTTATGTGAAGTAGTAGAATGTTATGTTTAAAAATATAATAGGTGAACCATTAAGATAATTAATTAATGACTAAAATATCTTTTCTTATAAAATAATTAAGAATCACCACATACTGTAGTCTGAGTCATCTGAAGCAAAGGCCATGAAAAAGCCTAAAATTGTAGCATAAACGACGAGATTACCAGCTAAAGTTAAGTAACAAGCGCCCCATTTTATCTGAAAAAACAAAATAATATGCATTAATAATTTATATTATTTAAGATTATAAAAATGATATAATTATGTCTTTTTATTGATCTATAATAATTGAGCATCCCAAACCTTCAACTTCTATGTACTATTATAGAGTGAAAAAAAAATTAGTAAGAAGTATTATTCGTATAGTAGTATTAAATAATGCTGGAAAAGGTGCATAAAGTCCTAATTGTTTTTAGTTAATTCATTGCTCAGATACTGAATATTTAATAGTGAAAGTGTATTTCTTGATATATATATATATATATATATATATATATATATATAGATTTTAAATTTTATTATTGTGGATTTGAATTCTAGATAGTTTTTTTATATATAAACTACTGATACACTAACTTAGTTGCGTACTTCTGACCTTAGTTCAGAATGATAAGAGCGTTTGGTAACTTCCATTTATTAAAAATTTAACTTTTACGTGTCTTTATTTTGGGCTAACTTGTAGGCTCAGTTGGTCTAGTTGAATAAAAACTGGTCCGGTCCCCTCTATAAATATATATCACCTGATATAGCTATTCCTCTATCAAGATAAGTCCCTTGCACATATGTATATATAATCTCTAATAAATAAAATTATTTTAAAAGTTTTTTATAGCTGTTTATTTATTAAATGAGATTTAAAAAAATATTTATAGAAGAGCCAATGAAGCTCTAATTATCTCTTTAAGGGCCAGTTGTATGTCGGTTTGTAAAGTCTTTGTTAAAGTTGACAAAGGGTAAAACCTAGCAATTCACCTTGTGCTCCCATCGGGATGGCCAATCAAATGAAAGTCATTGTCATCTGATTGGCCATCCGGCCGGGCACATGGTGAATTCTAAGTTTTTACCCTTTGTCAACTTTAACAAAGACTTTACAAACCGACATACAACTGGCCCTAAGGAAAGAAAAAACTTTTACTGGCGGTTATAGACCCAGTTGAAAGGGCCAAAAATCATATATCCTACGAACGTTTCGATATTAGATTAAGGATCATCTTATAAAATAAAATTATATATATATATATATATATATATATATATATATATATATATATATATGTATGTATGTATTCATTTATATATAGGTATATGTTTATTTGCATCCAGCAGAGGAAATCCTCCAAAAATCAACAACTATACTACTCTCGACATGAAAAATCTTTGCAATTTTGTGTTCTAAATCTTAATCAATGTACATTAATTAATTACATGATATCATATTATATTTAATTAAGAATATATGTACAAATATTATATCATTAAACCTTGTATTCACAACACAAATATTATATCATCAAACCTTGTTTTCACTAGAAAAAGTTTTAATCATAGCTCTTTTAAAATGAAATTAAAAAATTAGAAGATTATATGCTATATAATCACTAGTACCTGGCCACCGAGCGATGCTCGGTAAATTTTTGCTTTTTGCTATATATTAATCCCCGAAACCCCCTTCGCCCCCAGACCCCCACTACTTCACCCCATCTCCTGCACCCTCCTACCTGCATCCAGCTCGGCCCCCGAAACCCCGTAACTCCCTCTCCAGACCCCCAACCACTGCATCCGCACATCTAGCCCCCCCCCCCCCCCCGGTCACGCACCCAGTTTTTGTATTTCTAGCCTTCAGTGGCCCACAGATAATGTATATATAGGTATATAAATAAATACGGTATAATTTTTTTTTTTAATTAAATAACACTTTTTGAGTTGATCAATTAAATTGTCAAATTAATATTTGTGGAATTTAAAACTCGATTTTTAATCAATTTAATAATAATAATAATAAATTTTATTGAACCAATTATTTTACATGCATTAGCGTATACATTTTATTTGAGCTTCGACTTCGGAGATTACATCTCCACCATCGACTGTTCTTGAGTAATCAATTAAAATGCCCAATTTTTAATATATAATAATAATTGTAATAATCTTATTGTGGGATATAAAATTAAAAAACCAATTACACTGATAAATAATGAAATTTTCCTTTAAATAAAACTAAGTGATCTTTAGGTATTCAGATGTGCTGATAAAGAATATCGCATCCGTTTTTCCCAATCACCTAAATTTTTTGCGGAACACCACATTTTATAGTTTTATAGTTGTATGGTTTGAGGTCTCCCCACCCGGTTTTACTTTGACCTTCTTTTTTTATTTGAAAGTCTATCCAGCCCTCATTCGAATTCCTATAATTCATAAAGTATTAATAATATGAAATAGCGACTTTTATATTAATAATTTCTATAATATATGTGTAGAATACACAACCATATTCAAATTTATCTAATATATCTACAATATTGGTGCAATTGAACTAACGTATGCAACTTTGTCTCGCTATCAACTTTACATTTCTCATTTGTTTAATAGCTTCATGTGTTTTAACTGCAATTAAAACTAATATTAAATAGCTATATTAATATAGCTACTAAATAAATAAAAATAAAAGTGCCAACGGTAGCTATGGGCTATACCATTCACTAAATTTGGAAGGATTCACACCACAAACAAGTGGATACTACAACTTTCAAGGAGTTAGGTGTTGTTTCTAGGTGAAACATTTTAATATAATAATAAAACTTGAGCAAGATGCGAGGTAGGTTTCACAAAAAAGAAATAAAACAAAATTGAGTTTTGAATTCGATATATTTCGGGGGTGATCCCATCATCAGGAGTCAAAGAAAACTGATTATACATTGGAAAAATAATTTTACAAATAACAATTTTTAAAATTTTTTTTTGAAATGTATGTGGTGAGGGGAAAGTAGGGGGAAGAGGAGAAGTTGTTCTAAGAATTAATATTTTTAACAAATTGAAAAATTGGGTTTTGAACCAGCTGAAGGGAATCTATACCTGTTATTATAATAAAGAATGGGAAAGTACCTGAAGGTACAACTAGAAAAGTACCTGAGGGGGTACAATTACTATATATTAGGGTAATTGTACCCTCTCAGATACTTTTCTAGTTGATACCCTTCAGGTACTTGCCCATTCTTTATTATAATAGCAGGTATAGCTTCCCTCAGCTGGTTCAAACCCAATTTTCAATTTGTTGAAAATATTAATTCTTAGAACAACTTCTCCTCTTGGGAGGTCAGATAGGCTAGGGAGTAGCGTATCATCCTGCTAACAAGTGGACCCGGGGTCGAATCCGACTCGAGGCATTCGGCTAAAATCTGACCCCGGGGTAGAGACAAAATTTAAAAAATATATAGTATCGTAAATTGGCTTATGGCTAGAAGGGCCGAAAAGCCAAAAAAAAAAAACTTCTCATCTTCCCTACTTTCCCCTCAACACTAACATTTCAAAAAAAAATTTTTAAATTGTTATTTGTAAAATTATTTTTCCAATGTATAATCAGTTTTCTTTGACTCCTGATGATGGGATCACCCCGAAATATATCGAATTCAAAACTCAATTTTGTTTTATTTCTTTTTTCTGAAACTTACCTCGCATCTTGCTCAAGTTTTATTATAATAAGTGGAGACTATTTTAGATTCATCTAAGAATAGTTTAAAAGTAGTATTATTGCATAATGGGAATATATACTCATCAGTACCCCTTGCCTAAAAACATAATTCCTGGACAGAAGAGTGTTAGGAATCACACTCTACTTGAGAAAGTCAGGATTTTGTTACTACTGTTGCATAGAAAGTAAGGGCTGATGAAAAATTTTGTTGAGGCTTTAGATAAACACCGTGAGGTTTTGGGTACTTGAGAAAAACATTTCCTAAACTCACTGATAGTAAGTTAAAATAAGAGCATATTTATTGGGCCGCAAATCCGTGAGAGGGAAATGCGCATGGTTAGCTTTCTAGACAAGTATGCTTTGGAAATGTGTTAGCTGACAACTACAATGAACTTGTTGAAGTGTTATCAGTGGATGGGGTGGAATATCACCTTGAAAATGCACTTTTACATTCGCATTTGGACTTTTTCCCCCTAACTTGGGCGCAGTTAGTGAAGAATGAGGCGAGAGATTTCACTATGATATTTCTGTCATGGTGAAACGATATGCAGGAAAATCGGTTCAGAACATGTTAGCAGACTATTTTGGGACCTCAAGGGAGAGATTTCTGCCGGCAATTACAAACCGCAGAGTTTCAAGAAAGAAATTTTGAAAATGCTAGTTAAAATGTGTTTTTCCCCCTTTTTTGAATGAAATTTCTTCATTAAACAGTCAAAATCGGCCCTAAACATATTTTTTAATTTTTTTTTATATTTCATAGTTATTCACTTAAATATTTAAATCCTATTTCAGGAGCAAACAAACAAAAATAATCTTTAAAGAATTTGGTGTCGGTTCTAGGTGAAACATTTTAATAGATAATAAGTAAAAATATATTTTTCTAGGTGGGTTTCACAAATAAAACAAATATATGTTTTGAGTTTTTATCTCGATATATATTTCGGGTTATGAGCCCATCATCAGGAGTTACAAAAGAAAACTAAATATAAAATTGGAAACAAATGTATAAGTGAAGTTCAATTGGGAAGAACGTACATGGTAGGGGGAAAGAATGCAGTATTGGTTATTGTATTAATAGACAAATGAACAAAGGAGTTTAACTAAGGGCTTAGAATTATCCCTGGGCTTAGAAATAAAGGAAGGAAGAAGTAGAATAAGGTAAGGGAGGGGGGCTAAGAACTTGAAAGAAACAATAGTAAAATATTAAAATAGAAATTTTGAGAATGGGAAATAATATTTTTCGGGTTATTTAAATTATAAAATATAATTATATATTATAGTCAATTTCATCGAAATCGTTAGAGCAGTTTTCGAGAACCCGACCAATATATATATATATATACAATTTTTGCTCGTTTAATAAGAGTAGATAGATAATATATGGGATCATTGGTTTTTTTTAGAGGAACTTAAGCTATATATAAGATCATGGTAGGAATTGTTAGTTAGAAGTTGAAAAAACATATATAAGAAAGCCATTTGAGTCTTTAAAAATATATTTATATTTCAACAAGATTGAACGCTTTTAGGATATAAAATTTTTAATTTGAGTCAGATTATCACTTTCTGGTGGATGATAGGAGAAGCAGAGAGGAAAGGATTGGAGGCCTTATATTGTTAGGTTATAAGTGAATGATGGAAATTAAGAATTAATCCGGATATATGTGAACTTTGTAAAAGAATTTGGTGAAGAGAGGAGCTCTAGTGATAGGGCACATTTTTAGACACGAGGGATATTTGTGAGTGCGAGAATAGAGTTACTGGCCAAATTTTTAGAATACATAAAAATTCATTATGAATTCATATATTTTCGTTTACCTTTATTAGTAACATTCTCCAAATAAGTGAAAGGTTCCAAGATAATGAAAAAGTATTCATGCAAGATAGAGCACTATGGAAATTTCTTTGTGTGAGAAGTGCATTCTACTATAAAGATTATAGTAGTGATTATTGATTGAAAGTATCATATTTTATCTACATATTATACTTTTCTAAGATACATTTATTTATAAGCAGTATTGCTTTTATTTTGAATAAAGATAAAGCAACTTTTGACTTCTGCCATCTTACAACAAATTGATTATTTTGGCTACGATTGTTCAACTTAAAACCATATTTTCATTTTTTTTTAAGCAAGATATGCTTCAAATTTTTTTGCCCATCCCTAGATTAGGGTTTACAGTTCAGTCTTTAGACTGATAATTTCTATGATGAAGAGTAAAAACAAATTTGGAAAGTTTATAATAGGAAAATAAGGACAAGTTTTTATGTGTGACTTTTTTATTTATCAGCCAAAGTTTCGTCGACTTTGCCGACTTCTTCAAATGTTTGTGTGAATGTGCCAAATATTTTTTGAAATTTGTGTTTCTGATGGTCTTCAATGGTAACGAAGATAACAAGAAAATTTAGACGAATGTGGCATGACTACTTGGTGGGTAAACTATTAGTACATGTTTGTTATGGAATTGGAATTGTACTTTTGCAACTTGATATTAATAATGTTCTTATAATTGTAGAAGCCCTGAAGAAGTCGGCAAATTCGACGAAACGTTGGATGATAAATAAAAAAGTCACACATACAAATTTGTCCTTAATTTCCTATTATAAACTTTCAAATTAATACAAATTATGGACGGAAATGATAATAATAAGTAAAAACAAATTCGAAAATCAATATTATCGCAGGTGCTGCAATCGGAGATCGTGCCAAAATAATTGGCAAAGCAAATGATGAGACGACAAATCCCATTGTGAAAAACATTGCTAATTCATAAGCGGCGGTTCCCGAAGACCCCATTCTTTCAATATATCGCTTTGCAAGTAGAGTTGGAACTGGTGATAAACAATAAAATAGGACTACGAAAAACGGCCACCATACACTGAAAAATAAATAAACATATATAAGAATATATATGGAAGGAAAAGTAAATACATTTTTGTGAATGATTTAGCTTAAAAAATATTGATGTTAAAAACAGTGATTACAGTTTAATTGTTCTTTCTTTAACGATTTAATGTAATAATTAATAATAATGTACAAGGTGGGAATATTTTCATATTTCTTTTTAATTAGAAATATATTATGGGGTCAGTCATCAATTGGCAATTGGATTTTGAAAATTTGCTTACATAGCAAGCTGGCTACTCAAACAGACAAGTGTAATAAAATATTTCTAATTAAAAAAGACTGATGATGAACTATAGTCTCAAACAAATAAATTATATATACTTATACATATTTAATATTAAATAGGTATGAATGCTTCACTTGTCAAATAGATTAACTCCATAAAACAAAATGTGGAGAAATGCGATGAAAAAATGTAGATTATTACATTATTTATTATTCAATGGCCAAAAAAATTTTCTCATTACTTATTATTAGAGAAATTTGTTTTGAATATATACAGTTTAGGAGTCAACAAGTGCTTTGAAATTAAAATTCAGAAAGTGGAGTTAATTGATTTGGCAAGTGAACCATGTTTATGTTTATTTGCATCAAGCAGAGGTCAACCTCTTTGTTTTTCTTTCTAATTAATTTCTGTTCAACTAAATTTCTGGATCTGTTTAAAAAAAGATTGGTTAGTTCGGTTAAAGCCATTTCACCCCTCTAAGGTCCAGATGCTGTTTCCTAAACTTGACTTTTTACCCGAGGGATGAACTGCGATTGGAATTAGGTGTACACTGTCTTTGGAATTATTTTGGAATTCATTAGATAATGTATTGTCTTCTACTTGGAAATGAGAGTGGAAGTGGAAGTAGGTGTACACGATTGTAGGTCGCGGTTCACCCCTCGTTTTACCCAAACAAATCTACTTACTTATATTGAGGTAAAGCACATCCTAAAATGACAAATGTCATGCCAATGGATCCGGCAAGAGCGAGAAAGACAAGCCTGTAAAAAAACAATATTCAATGTCAGTTCATCTTATTAATTAAATAATAATCATAAAACACCTAAATTCTAATCTCATTTCAAAATAAAAAATAGATTAAATAAAAAAAACAAGAAAGCTAAAGAGACAAAGAATATACTCACGCTATAGACAGGAGAATGAACGAAAACATGAAACAAAAAAAGAAATAAATTTATAAAAAATAATAAATTCAATATTAAGTTAAAGTAGATTAGTAATAAAAAAAACAATACCTTTAATTCCAGCCATTTTGATAAAATGTCAAGTTAAGTGTCAAAATGAAATCATTTCATTTCAATGGTGGTCGATAAAACAGGATTGCCAAAAAAAATTTTTTTTGAAAAATATTATAATTAAAACTTGTATTATTCTGGAAAATATGACTTATTTGAATTGGATAGTAATTTAAAAATCAGAAATATTTAAGTTTTTAATTATAGTTAATAAAGATTTTGTTTGATTAGTGACATTTCACAACCAATGCTGCGTTGCCAATTTTCCTTTTAATTTCTTTTTAATTAGTCATATTAATAACTATTTTATGTATTTATAATAAATTTTAATAATACAACAAATTTCAAAATAATTTATTAAATTTAATTTAGCTTTCAAAATAAACTTTTGAATTAAAATTTTTTTAATTTTGGTTTAAATAAATTTATTTTATTTTATTAATATTTAATAAACAATTGCAAAAAAAGGATAATAATTCAAATATTTGTTTTTCTAATTTTTCACGATGTTTTAGATAATTTATTATATAGAGATTGTTCAATTAAATTTCGTGGGAAGTTTTTTTTGAGTCTGCGGTGAATTGGCAACTCTGTGTTGACTCTAGCAATTTTCGTGACTTGTACATTATAGTTTACTGATACATCATCACCGCTTCTACTTAATATATAATATTTGAATCCAATTTTCTATATTAATTATGGCAGATACTAAAAGGTTAATGTTTAATTATTCTTATAAATAATTCAATATTTCGATTAAACTAATTCATTTAAATATAAAAATGTTTTTGTTTATTAAAACCAAGCCGATGAATTTACTTTGTCATCATGTCGTTGTCCATTTGTTCTGAATATATATTGTATCTCATTTTTTATTCTTATTAAATAGATTTCGCTATTTAAATACTTTCGATTCTCCTAAATGCTATTTAAAATTGTTAATATATATACTTATATAAAAATAAATAAATAAAAATAATTATATAAATTATTTTCTATATCCATTGTCCATTTTTTAAAAATATTTTTTCTGTATGCTTTGCAGTCCTGATGATCTAGCGACTGCGATCCTTCGCAAAAAGGATCGTCCAAATCGTCTTTTGGTTGAGGAAGCCGTAAATGATGACAATTCCGTAGTGGCATTAAGTCAGGTAATTGACCCCCAAACAGCCCGATTCCTTTCTTCCTAAATCGGAATCCTACCAATTCATTTATTATCCAATTATTTTTTAAATATAAAAATCTTAAATATTTCTCTCAATAAAACTATTTTTAAATAATTTCTTAACGAATTATTAATAAATATTTTTATCAACTTAGCATACGTAGTATGAAGATGCGGTGACTTGGATGTGGCCGGCCACACTTACCCCGAAATCATCTAGCTTTGATTAGATATGAATCTAATATAAAATAATAATGATTTTAAAATTCTATTCAATTTAACATTTATTCCAATATGTTTAAATACCTATTATTTTTGTTAAGAGAGAATGGTGAAACATTAAATAAAGTAAAGAAAATTTTTTCGGAACTTTTTTAAAAAAAATTTAAATATAAAATACTAGGCGAACATGAATTTAGGTCATTTATCAAAGATTTTAATAGATATGTTTATATTGCATGTAGGAGGGTCTTGTCCCCTCGGGAGTCGAACCCAAGCACTAGTACGCTTTCCGGCCAACTAGACCCTTGAGACCATCACCTCCAAACATGCAACATATAATTAAAGCCAAGTATTTTCACTCCATTTAAACAGATTGGAAAAGTAAAAATTACTACTTAACTGAAATAAAGATTCATCTTCGGACCAATGCAGAGGCAATTTTGTGTAAAGAAATGAGTATCTATTTGAGAAAGAAAGACTCATTTCTTTACATAAAATACTAGGTAGGTTTCACATAAATAAAAGATGAGATGCTTGTTTAACAAGACTCAATATATATTTCGGGGTATAAGCCCATCTTCAGGAGTTCACAAAGGACACTGAATGCAAAAATACAAAAATATTTTAGAAGTAAATTTCTTAATTTTAACAATAAGGGAAGTGGGGAGATAGGTGAGAAGGGGAAGGGTTAAAGTACAAAGAAGATTTTTGTTTATTTAAGATTAAGAAAGGTTGATTGAAGCTTGGGGAGTACCTGCAACTTTGTGAAGGCGCTATTGTTTAGATATATCTCAACCAAAACATTCTGTGAAAAAATAGTTAAGCTCGAAAAAGTAGTGAAATCCAGTGGGATAGATTTCACTACTTTTTCGAACTTGGCCTGTTTTTTCACAGAATGTTTTTGAGATTTCTCTTTTTGTAAGCAATGAGAAAGTCTGTTGGTCCAAAGGGCTAGAATTTTCATTTTGACCCCCCCCCCCCCTTTTGGGTGGTTTGTTTTTGCATTCTAGACTTCAGGGAGCCCACAGATGTATACAAAATTTTGTTGAGTTTGGTCCAATGGGCTATAATTTCCATTTTTGCCCCCCCCCCCCCATTTTGGGCGGTTAGTTTTTGCATTTCTAGCCTTTAGGGGACCCACAGAATATGTATACAAAATTTGGTTGAGTTTGGTCGAACTGGCTAGAATTTTCATTTTTGACCCTCCATTTTGAATGGGTTGAGAGATGAAAAGTTTGTATTTTTGGAATTTTTCCTTTGTTTGTGTCCCAAACTCTGTCCCTTTAATTCAAAATATAATGTGGGGTTGTTTGGGGAGGCGGAATGATTAGTTTCATGGAGGTGATCTGCAAAAGCCGAAGTAGAGACAAAATAGGATGAATCAGATTTGTTTAAACAGTGTAAGGGCCAGTTGTATGTCGGTTGATAAGTTTTTAACCGTTGACAAAGGGTAAACCCTTAGAATTCACCTTCGGGCACAAGGTGAATTCTAAGGATTTACCCTTTGTCAACGGTTTAAAAGAGCTTACCAACCGACATACAACTGGCCCTAAGAGGGTACCCATCTTCCTTGTAACGCCTATTATTTTTGTAGATTTGTGATTATTTTAATTTTGGATCCAAAAAAAATTCTGGATACATAGCTATAGGGGGGAACGGCTAATGTAATCTGCAAAAAAAAATGATAGATTTTTTAAAAATATCAAAAATCACTAAAACTATCTATGATAATCTATCTACAAGCTTATACCAAATCATGACTTTAAAGTCCTAAAATCGGTTTATTTGTGCATTAAGCCTATTAAAACATATACATTTTGCCTAGTTTATTAAACCCATCAATTATGCAACAAAAAAAACAACCCCCCACAGATAATTATGGCAGGGGGGAGAGTCAAAACTTAACTCAAATGATTTTTTTAGTAATTTTATTTTTAAATTTTCAATTCACTGGCTCATTAAGCACGTGGGGCAAATGCCTTTTTTCCTTTTTATGGACGTTCATATTTAAGTCCTAATATCACATTAATTTCATTTATGTAAAGCTTTTATAATGAAATCACCAGTTATAATATTTTTATACAAATTCTAAGAGACCTGAGAAAGTATAATCATTAAAAATGATAAATGTTGTCTTATTAGAAATTGCACTCCTGTTATTGACCAATTAATTTCTAATGAACAGTAAAATATATTAGAATATATTATTTATATATGGTCGAGACTAAAATAAATGAAAACAATCACATATAATTTCAAACAACCACGTGATACTTGAATAAACATTAATAATTATTGATATGAATAATATATTAATTTATATTTACTAGTATACTAATTAAACAAAAATAATTTTATGTTTTGATTTAATTATTTATTTATTAACATCACAAAATTGCCATTTTTTTTTTTTATAATCATTTAGTCAGATTTTTTTATTTACTTGACAATATTTGTGATTCCCAGATCCGGGGATTCACAATTTTACAAAACAAGAAATAAGCATCTACTACTTTTAAAATCATATTCCTATAGTGAAAAAGTTAAAAAAATTATTATGAAAATAATAAAATAATTTCAAATTCATGAAAACTTTTTTTTTAATATTAAATAAGTATAATATAAAATAAAATAAAATCTTTCATTAATCGATATCGAAACCAAATTTCACACGTAGTTTTGGTCTATTGAGATTAAGAGCTGATTAGATTTTGGTGCATATCGACCCAAAAAGGGGCTGGATGGGGGTTAAAAATTAAAAATATAGGCTATTTGAGCAAACTCAACCAAATTTTGTAAACATAATCAGTGGGACCCCAGGAGTCTAAAAATGGAAAAACTAACCCCCTCCCCTACATATATAAATAATTTTATTAAATATAAGTTATGTTGATTAATGTCCATTATAATTAGTAGATTAAAAATTCAGTTTATTGGACATAGTTTTTTTATTGAAGTTCTTCTTCAATTTTTGTACAACGTTTCGTCTCTCTCGAGACTTTTTCAAGTACTCAATTGGCTAGAACAACATTGGTTGAAATAAAGATAAAAATAACTGAGACATAGTAGAATTTTTTCTTTCTAGATTGATACCATATAACAAGTCTCGAGAGAGACGAAACGTTGTACAAAAATTGAAGAGGAGCTTCAATAAAAAAACTTTGTCCAATAAACTGAATTTTTAATCTATTAAATATAAGTGAGGGGCCAGGTTGTATGGTAAAGTCAAGTCGATGGCCACATCAGAACAGGTCAGCTTATTTAATAATCATTTAGTCAGATTTTTTTTTATTTACTTGACAATATCTGTGATTCCCAGATCCGGGGATTCACAGTTTTACAAAACAGGAAATAAGCATCTACTACTTTTAAAATTATATTCCTATAGTGAAAAAGTTAGAAAATTATTATGAAAATAATACAATAATTTCAAATTCATAAAAACTTTTTTTTTTTAATATTAAATAATTATAATATAAAATAAAATAAAATCTTTCATTAGTGATGGATTAATTTCAGTAATTATGTTAACCTCAGAGTTTTCATCACGTTATTAAAATAAATTTAATAATTTGAATCTCAGTCGATGCGCCCTAAAAAAAATAATAATAAAAATTTGAAGCCAATATTTTTTTACTTTACCATACAGGGTATGGTCAAGTATTGTAATCGTGCATGAAAAAAGTGGGTTTTTCCTTCTTTTTTTTTTGAAAAAAGGTTTTTTTCCTTCTTTTTTTTTTTTGAAAAAAGGTGGTTTTTTTCCTTCTTTTCTTCTCAAAAACAGCTGAAACTATTTTGATTTAAAAAATTGAGCGAAACCATGGCATTTCGCTCTACAAAAAAAGCTCTAACTGAACATCGAAAAAATTATATTTTTCGAGATAATAATTGTTTTGTCAAAATGTCTGTTAGTTAGACTTTGCGTTAACAAATTTTTGTGGACGAGCTAGCTCAAAAACTAGTGTGAATATCGAAACCAAATTTCACACGTAGTTTTGGTCCATTGAGATTAAGAGCTGATTAGATTTTGATCCATATCAACCAAAAATTAAGGGGGTGGAAGGGGGTTAAAAATTAAAAATCTAGGCTATTTGAGCAAACTCAACCAAATTTTGTATACATAATCAGTGAGACCCCAGAAATATAAAAATGCAAAAACTAACCTCCTAAAATGGGGGGGGGGTCAAAAAATGAAAATCTAGGCCCTTGTACCAAACTCAACCAAATTTTGTATACATAATCAGTGGACCCCAGGAGTCTGAAAATGGAAAAACTAACCCCCCTCCCCTACATGATTATAAATAATTTTATTAAATAACTAGCTCGGCGGCCCTCTTGCTGGCTGGCGCCCCTGGACCCCCATCCCTCGAACCCCACCCTCACCCCCACTCCCCGAAACCCACCCAGCACCCACGCACCATGCCCAACCCCCGCCCCCACACCACCACCCCAACACTCTATTCCACACCCTAACCCATTAACCTCCCTCACCCCAAAACCCTGCAGCATCCCCACCCCCGCACCATGCACCCGTTCCCAACCCCCGCACCCCACCCACCTCGGATCCCGGACACCACCCCGTGCCCTCCAACTCTGCGCACCACACTCCCGCCTAGGCCCCTGGACCCCACCCCCGCACCCAGTTTTTGCATTTCTAGCCTTCTAGTGACCCACAGATTATGTATAGAAAGTTTGGTTGAGTTTGGTCCAAGAGCAAGAATTTTCATTTTTTTGACCCCCCCCCCCCCCCCCCCCCCACACACACACACACATTTTGGGTGGTTAGTTTTTGCATTTCTAGTTCTCTAGAGGCCCACAGATTATGTATACAAAATTTGGTTGAGTTTGCTCCAAGGGCAAGAATTTACATTTTTCACCCCCCCCCCCCCCCTTTTTTTTGGGTGGTTTTTTGGGGAAGTTTTTTTAAACAAAAGTTGTCAGAAATCACATCCCCTACAACTTTGTTTATCATCAAATTTACCGTAGGTTTAATAGTTTAGGAGTTATTTGATAATTTTCATTCGTGCGCCCCCCAAACCCCCTTCTGGGGTCAAAATATCAAAACGTAAGTTAGAAGACATCTGATGTAAATATGAAATTTCATAATAATCCCTTCAGCCGTTTTTATGTGAATCGTGAGCAACTTTTCGGAAACGACGGAAACATACAGACACACAAACAGGAATTTTGTTGAGGGTGTTTTCGTTCATAACTTTGCTTGAAACGTGTGCAACCAAAATTTGGCGTCATTTGGAGCAATGTACAGACAAAACCTTAATTTTATATATATAGATAAAATATAAGTGAGGGGCCAGGTTGTATGGTAAAGTCAAGTGGATGGCCACACCAGAACACGTCAGCTTATTTTTAAATTAATATAATTCACCAAAAAGTCACCAATAGCCAACCATCTTGAATAGTACTAAAATAATAATTCACTTAAAAAAATAACTTTAAATACCCCTATATAAAATTGATATATATTAATGACTAATTTTTGAAAATTATCGATAAATCAAATTCTTCATTCACTTTCAAAGATTTTTTTTATTTTTTATGATAATGATGAGAGAAGGAGTGAAGTGAGTAAAGATGATAAACATACATTCATTAATAAAAATCTATTATGAATTTTAAATAAACAATCTCTCATTACATTCCTAATTATAAATTTCTTCTTCTTCTTCCGGATTTCTACGTCTGGCGACGCTTCTCCGTTCCCAATTTCCAAGTTTCACGGTCCCAGACATCCACGATCTCGAGATTTCTGGAACTCATAGCCTCGTTCATCTCGTCCATCAAAGAGCGCCTGGGTCGACCTCTTTTTCGTCATTCAGGGTGAATCCATTCTAGAGCCTTTTTTGGGATTCGTTCTTCATCCATCCTTTTTACGTGTCCAAACCAAACTAATTGTTTGTTTTTTTTGGATTTCGTCAATAAGATCTCCTTTCATGCTCATTCGTCTTCTTATCTCTTCGTTTCGAACTATCAGTTCTCGTCAACCCACAACTTCTTGTTAGGAAATCCATTTCAGTGGCTAAAAGTCGGCCTCGGTTTCTAACTCGGATATCCCATACCTCTGCCCCATAGGTAGTAACACTACGAACGAGGCTGGTATAGATTTTCATTTTTGTGGATCTCCTAATCGTTTTGTCCCATAAAACCTGAGTGCAAGACCCTTGTTATCTTTCTACCCTTTATAATCCTTTCATTTACTTCCATGCGGCTATTTCCATCTTTATTAAATATTACACCCAAATATTTATATTTTTCAACCCCCGATATCTTCTTCCCTTCCTCCAATATTAAGTCCGATATGATATTATTTCCGACAGACAAATATTCAGATTTTTTATAATTTATTATTAAGCCCCCTTCGTTAAAAGCCTCATTTAGTTTCCTCACCATGTAGTCAAGATCCATTTCATCATTTGCAATAACCAGCTGGTCGTCCGCAAAAAATAGCGTAGAAATCATAATACTATATAGATTAGTCCAGATTAATTTGCCGCAACGCTGACGTAATGCCGTCGGCATATTTGCGGCAAATTTGAAATATAATCGTAATTTGGACTCGAATTTTGAAATGAAACACTCCAATTGATTTTAAATTAAGAAACATTAAAAATATTGATAATTATTCCTCCTCCCCGCCCCCCTCACCACTCAAAAATTAAATATTCAATTTGCTTTTCTTTGCGCACAGAAAGAGCGCACGCCCGAGTTTCTCATGGCAATACTGGAGCAGCCTGTCATACAAACAACACCTGATCTTTTTTAAATATTTGGAGCCTTATATCGATTATCGATCCCAAATTTAAAAAAAATGATATAATATAATTCTCCTCCTCACATGATCCCACTTATTTAAATAAATCTACATATTTCCACACAAAAAATATCACAATGCTGTAGATTATAGAAATAAGAAATACTCCCAGATTTATATCTAGATTCTCATTTCTGTAGCTGTGTCAGGACGAAAATGAGGCGAAACTTTTAAGAGAGTATGTATTTTCGGGAGTTTACAGGTATACATTTGGAGTGTGGTTTTTTAAGAGGAATAAAATTTTTGGACCGAGGCGCTGCCCGCCAGGGCACCAGTCCGGAGGGCCGAGCTCCGAGGGCGTGCCGAAGGCACGCACGAAAAGCTCGTATTCTAATAACATAATAATCAATAAAAAAAAAACTGACTTATATATTCACCTTTACCAATTTACCTCTCCATAATTTTTTAATCTAATTAAAATTATATTTCAGACTAAAATGGATGAACTTCAGCTGTTTAGAGGAGACACCGTTCTTCTTAAAGGAAAACGCCGCAAAGAAACTGTTTGCATTGTCTTGTCAGATGACACTTGTCCTGATGAAAAAATCCGAATGAATCGTGTCGTTCGAAACAATCTACGTGTACGTCTCTCAGATGTAGTATCAGTACAACCTTGTCCTGATGTGAAATATGGAAAGCGTATTCATGTATTGCCTATTGATGATTCAGTTGAAGGACTTACCGGGTAATGACTCAGCACATTTATATAATTCTCTTGAAATTTTTATATTTTTCGAAAATTCAATTATTAGTTGCTAAACTTTATTGATTGAATTGTTTATATTAAGAAATAGATTTTTAATATAGTTTTAAAAAGTAAACCTATTTAAACTCACAAAAAATTATTCATGAAACATGATCGAACAGATTGCGATTTATTTATGAACTTACATCTTAAAAGGACACAGATACCCAAATTAAATATAAATTAAGATTATTATTATTTATTGAAAGATAAATTTTGGCTATAACCCCCTAGATTTCACATTTTTCTATAAGAAAATCTAATCTGAATGCAGATTTCGACACTAATTTCTAAAGTCGTCCTGTTGCTGGAGTCTGTTGATAGACGATAGGTAAAACAAACTTGAAAAGGACTCCAGAAATTCGTGTTCAAACGTCGTGTAATCTAAAGAGATTTTTTTTATTAAAAATTTTCACTCTAAATACTTTTTGCCCAAACTTCTCTTTTGATGAGCAACTAACTATATTAAGGACGTTCCCTAATATAGCTCAGATGCAGTTCGCTCTTTCCCCTACTCTCGCATGCGCAGAAAGGCAAAAATATTTTCACTGCGTCGTTTCTTGGATCTGGCAACATTACATTTTTACCGACGCTAAAAGACAAAGAATAAAAAAAACACTTCATGAAACAGCTCAATGAGAAATTTCAGATGAGAACAGTATAGTTAGATTGAGAGAATTAGCTAAAAATCTCAAATGCACCAGCTGCAGAAGTTTTATAGATATGGAAAAATTGAGTAATTTTAGTGCGACGTTGCCAACTCTCACTTGGCATGCCATGAGAGAAAAAATGAAAACCATCAAAAGTACCTAACTTTTAACATTTTTCATACAAAACGAATACCGCTTGATACAATTATTTTAACAGGAAAATATTTGTTATATCTTCAGTTTTTCAAAATAATATCAAGAAAATTACGATTGTTATTTAATGAAACAGTCGATTTAACATCAATCGGGATAGGGTTCGCGTGTTAAATATTCAAATTTCAATGGTCATTATTTATAAATTTAGTGCCGCAAGGACTATTGAAAAAAATTTCTACGTATAAAGGACACTTATAAATATGTGTATTCAAAGTTTTAAAAAGGATTGCAAAAAAATCGATTTATTAGGGAACGTCCTTAAAAAGGACTCCAGAAATTCTTGTTTAAACATCGTGCAATCTGAAGAGATTTTTTTATTAAAAAATGTTTAGCCCAAACTTCTCTTTTGATGAACAACTAACTATATTAACGATTTTATTTTGTGACTTAATATTTATTTATATCTAAGAATCGTCATTGCTTTTTAAACAATATTAAATTTCAAAATGAACATAATTTTAATAATTTTTTTTTTTTAATTTTTCAGCAATTTATTTGAAGTTTACTTAAAGCCTTATTTCCTTGAAGCGTATAGGCCAATTCATAAAGATGACACTTTTGTAGTACGTGGAGGGATGAGAGCAGTAGAATTTAAAGTTGTTGAAACTGATCCTTCACCATATTGTATTGTTGCTCCAGATACGATCATTCATTGTGAAGGCGATCCTATCAAACGTGAGGTAATGTATATTTAAAATTTTTGAAATAATATTGAAGTATATTGAAAATAGTATGAAAATTATTGATTGAACTAATTACAGGAAGAAGAGGAAGCCTTAAATGCCGTGGGATACGATGATATTGGAGGTTGTCGTAAGCAATTAGCTCAAATTAAGGAAATGGTATTTATTCATTTTCTCTATTTGTATATTTATTTTTTATGTCATTTTATAAAACAAATGTTGCTTTTAGGTTGAATTACCATTGAGACATCCCAGTCTGTTTAAAGCTATTGGTGTAAAACCTCCGCGAGGCATTCTGCTCTATGGTCCACCTGGAACCGGAAAAACTCTTATCGCTCGAGCAGTCGCCAATGAAACAGGCGCATTCTTTTTTCTTATTAATGGTATTTATTTTAAAATCTTATATTAAATCGTTTTTAAATTTAAAAAAAAAAAAAAAATCTTAAATATTTAGAATGAATTTCAACTTGCTGTTTACTAGATCATGCGAAAAGGAAATCGTAATAGTAACCAAACAAAGATTTTCAATTGAGACTTCTCAGCTAAATTTTAATTTGCCATCTTCACTCACATAGAAAATGCTAATATTTTATAGTGATATGAACACACATATTTATACATTTGTTAGGTTTTGAATTTAATAGATATTTATATTTTTTTTTCATATATAACTAGGAGCTAGCCAGTCAAATAGAGACATTTTTGGGCTTCAAGTACCAATTTCTAACTAGGTACTATAAAACAATGATTTTCAACCTGTGGGTCGCGACCCTCAGTAATAAATCAATACTTTTTTTACTGTTTTTGGGTGTTTTTTACTATATGGTGAAAAAAAAAATTGTACACAAATTCACGAGCAGGGCCTCAGGCTGCTGGGCCCGGCTTGTGACTTTGTGTAGGTTTATTGGTTTATAATACATTTTTCAATAAATATATTTTTTTTATTAATTTATATCAGGATTTATAAAAATAAATAATAAATCAATACTTTTTTACTGTTTTTATATGTTTTTTACTATAAAAAAAATGAAAAATTGTACACAAAGACACGAGCCGGGCCTCTCAAACAGAGGGGCTAGGGGGTCGCGAAATTTTTTTTCATACTAAGGGGGTCGCATCATGAAAAAGGTTGAGAAACACTGCTATAAAATATTGGTTTACTATATGTGACAGAAGATGGCAAAATGAAATTTAGTTGGAATATCTCGGCTAGAATCTTATACTGCTATCAACTTCCCTTTCACATAATCTTAAATATATAGTCAACAGTCTCTTATTTTAGAGTTGACATTTTAATTAAATCACACATAATTAATCATAATTATTTATTGAACACAAACAAATATTACAATATATCTACGATTATTTGTTGGTGTTCAATAAATGAATTAATTATATCCATTTTTAAATCAATATAATTCATATAAAATATTTATAATCTAATCATATATTTTAGGCCCTGAAATTATGTCGAAATTAGCTGGCGAATCTGAATCAAATTTACGTAAAGCTTTTGAAGAAGCGGATAAAAATTCACCAGCCATCATTTTTATTGATGAATTAGATGCCATCGCTCCTAAAAGAGAAAAGGTATTAAAACAAACATACTTATTTTATATATATATATATATATATATAAATCAACAAGCTGCTGTCCCCCGATCTTGCCCCTTCTGGGGAACGTCTCGAAGTGCCACAAAAATTTTCTCTTATATTCATTAATAATATTCAAATTCTTGTTTTGTTTTTATTAAACTATTTGATTTAAATTAATATTTTATTCCAAAATTATTACTGCTGAAGGCTTACCTGAAAAGTAACCTTAATAAAATATAGCTTATAATAGAGAAGAATATATAAGCTTTCGAATGGTGAAAGAATTTTAAATTCTGCTCCTTCCATTCTGCGATTCGTATATATATACATATTTACCATAGAGTGGAAGGCTACCGTATATTGAAAAAGTGCTCTCTAGCGACTGCACTTAGCAAACTCTTAGTTCTTAACAGCTGTCCAAAGATCATAGAAAATTCAAAGCCTTTGTCATAGATAAAAAATACATACCCTTCATGTTATATATATATATAGGAAATAATCCCGATGATGGATGAAGATGAGTTTTTGACTCGAAAGGCTTGATGGAAAGATATCGGAGGAGCGCCGATGTCGTCGATTTTCTTCAGAGGTGAAAACCTCTCTTGGTGGCGTAAAGCCGTGAAATTTGCTTTCCCAAAATAAGAATTTGGCCCGGAGGCTTGTGAAAAATGCTTTTTTAAAATAAGAAATTGCCCGGGGGGCAGTGAAATATGCTTTCTTCAAAATAAGAACTTGGCCGGAGGCCGTGAAAAATGCTTTCAACAAAATAAATGGCACAAGGCCCGAAATTTATTACTTCTTCGTGGTTACAAGATTTCGTACAGCTTTGTTCTTCAATCGTTCCAAAGTCGACAGGCGAACTCTTGGAGAGCGTAAAACAGCTCTTCACACAGTGAGGGCTGAATTGCAACTGCCTGCTAATTACGGCTTTTGCCCCTTTTATAGCTCTCGATTTAATTGATAATTAATGTGATTGGTTAATAATTTTTCCTAGATCGCGCTCGATTAATTATAAAAGGGCGTGGTCTCCTTCTTCGATAATTAGTCTTTCATGAGCCACGAACCGATTAACATTGAAAAATAAATTACATTTCTAATTAAAAAAAAGCAGAAAATCGATTCCTACATTCTCCCCTTTCTCAATCAAGTTACGACCCGGAACTTATATCTATTAGCCAATCATCTTTTACATAGTTAAATATTTCGACTTAAAATTAATTTAGTTCGTGTGTATTGTCTTTTCTTCTTTAAAACTGTTTAGGACTTTCAACACTTTACTTAATTATAGAATAAAATATATCTTTTTTTCACACTTGAAACTTGACTATTTTTACAAAACAAATTGATATTAATAGAACATTTTAACAGAAAATATTTAAAACTTTAACTTAGTGTCTTTTAATTGCCTATTTCTTTGATTTGAATTTACTTAAAAACTAACACTTTCACACACTATTTTTCACTTGTACTTAAATTAACACTTTTTTTTTCTTTTTTTTTTTTTACACTTTTATAATTAACACAACACTTCACTTGGATATTTTCTTGAACACTTATAGTCTGAGGTAAGGGACCGACATGGGTTTTAACTGGTATTGAGGGGAAATTAAGATTAATTTTATCAGATTTAAGACCACTAAACTTTGTAACGTCATAGGCTGTGTAATCATTTTTGCTTTTGATTCTAATTTTCTTCGTAAGTCCCCCAATTCTTCTTGCTTGAAACCCCTTAACCTTGTCTTTGTTCATAGGTGAATTTGTCCCTTGACCATCTTCTAAATGACTTTCTTTACTTGAGATATCTTTATTTTCTTCTTTCAAAGCGTTAGCTGTTTTTGTAAAATGACTGTCTTGATCTGATAATTTCTTGTGTAATTCCCTGTTTTCATGTTTAATTAAATTTATAATTTCGTTTAATGAATTATTTTGATCTATCAGTTCGTTGTTCCTTAATTTTAAATGGTTAATTTCGTTTCTTTGAATTTTTCTTTCTTCGTTGAGACTTCTATTTAAACTGTTCAATTCCTTTTTCATTGACTGAATTTCGTGTTTTAATGAATTGTTTTCCATGCGTAGTTCATCTATTAAATGAGATTCTGTTTCTGTTCTTGTTCTGTTAATTTTATTAACGTCTATGCTTTTAGTAATTTGGATGCTATCTTGTCCTATTCTAATTTCGGCCTGATCTAACAGATCAATTCCTAAAATTACTTGTTCGTCTATTGTTTCGTTTGGAACTACATAAAATTTAATATTAAAATCTTCGTTGTCAATTCGTGTGGTTGTTTTAAAATATCCCTTAGTTCCTGTTCGTGAAAATGCAAATCCGTTTAAAATAATATTTGAATCTGTTAGTTGTGGTGAACCTAGCTGTTTGTGGATGTCTTCGCTCATGAGCGATAAGCCTGCACCGGTATCTACTAAGGCGTTAATCTTGTGGTTGCTTATTGAAATGATCTTGTGATTGGATTTCGTTTTTTGACTATTTGCTGTAACTATGTTCATGGGTGGGTCTTTTTTGGTGATTAGGTTTTCGTTTCCATCATTACTGCTAACTGGCTGTCTATTGCATGCATGATTTGCTACGTTAGCTGACTTGAAAGTGATTTCCGAATATAATTTTAACTTTTCTTTAAATTCTTTTATCGTTTTTGCCCCGTAAAGTATTACTTTATTAGGACTAATGTCTTGTATACCATCCAGTATATATTCTATTAATGCCTTGTCTTCTAAGTTTCCCCTGCTTGCTATCTCTTTCATAATCAGGAAGTATTCATAAACGTGCTCACCCTTTTGCAATTTTCTTCTGGCTAGCTGCTTGTGAATATCCGCGCTGTTTACTTGTAATGAAAATTCTTCTAATAATGCTTCTTTTAATTTATCCCACGTATTAATGTTTCTTTCACTTTCTACGAATAGCCTAGCTAGTCCAGTTATTAGCCGTCTGCCAAAGGTAAATAGTTGCAAGGTACTCCAACTTTGAATGCTTGCTTCGGATTCTATGTCCTGCACCCATCTTTCTATTGAATAACTGTCTGTTCCGTTGAATTTTTTTATTAGTGGTTCTACGTCCCTAAAATTGATTGGACTGTGTTCCATGACTGTATAGTGGTCTTATAACTGATAAGAGGGATAGGTGTGTAGGTGTGCAGTGGGATTGTCGGCTCTTACCTCGTTAGTTAATTCTTCTGTCGTATTCCTGCTGCTACTCCTATGGGTGGCTGGTTCAGCTGTTATCCGCGAGTGGCGCTGCCGTCGTCGTGTTGCTTAACCCTCACTCAATCGTTTCAGTCGATGGCCGCTGCTGCTGCCTGCCACGCCGCCTGCCTTCGCTCGTCGCTTGGCTGCCGGGCGCGCGGTAAATGTGTTTGCCCGCGCAAAAACGGTCGGTGCCTCGAGGCGAGTCGAGACAAACCTCCTCGGGTCCGAACCGAGATGGTCCAGCTCCGTCCGATAAAGCCTTTAACGAATCCGCGGCCGAGCCCCCAAATTTATAGGAAATAATCCCGATGATGGATGAAGATGAGTTTTTGACTCGAAAGGCTTGATGGAAAGATATCGGAGGAGCGCCGATGTCGTCGATTTTCTTCAGAGGTGAAAACCTCTCTTGGTGGCGTAAAGCCGTGAAATTTGCTTTCCCAAAATAAGAATTGGCCCGGAGGCTTGTGAAAAATGCTTTTTTAAAATAAGAAATTGCCCGGGGGGCAGTGAAATATGCTTTCTTCAAAATAAGAACTTGGCCGGAGGCCGTGAAAAATGCTTTCAACAAAATAAATGGCACAAGGCCCGAAATTTATTACTTCTTCGTGGTTACAAGATTTCGTACAGCTTTGTTCTTCAATCGTTCCAAAGTCGACAGGCGAACTCTTGGAGAGCGTAAAACAGCTCTTCACACAGTGAGGGCTGAATTGCAACTGCCTGCTAATTACGGCTTTTGCCCCTTTTTATAGCTCTCGATTTAATTGATAATTAATGTGATTGGTTAATAATTTTTCCTAGATCGCGCTCGATTAATTATAAAAGAGGCGTGGTCTCCTTCTTCGATAATTAGT
>JALMQS010000099.1:44142964-44174534 GCA_024734495.1 Forficula auricularia | reverse complement strand
AAGTTATCAATCTTGACCAATATTTTCGCATTATCGTAATCAAAAGAATAACTATGTTCGGCTGCGTGGGTGGAGAGTGCAGTGTTGGTCTTTTTATTTCGAACACTTAATTTATGCTCATATACCCTAATTTTTAGTGAACGTGAACTTTGCCCTATATAGGTGCTAGAATTTGATGGACAATCTAGACAGTTAATTTGATAGACAATATTATTACATAATTCTCTAGGGGTTGGATCTTTATTATTAAATAAAAATTGAATATTGTCTATATTTTTGTGGGCAATGTTCACGTTGTAAACTTTAAAAAGTTTTCTTATTTTTCGGATATGCCGTGAATATAAGCAACAGAATAGTATGGTCCGACCTGGTTATTTGAATTATTATTATTTGTTAAAATGTTAACATTGTCATTTAAATTATTTTGTTTATTTGAGAATTCTCTGATTGTCCTATTAATAATGTGCATAGGGTAGTTATTCGATACAGCCATGTCTATGTAGTTCTCAATATTTTTTTGTCCTAAACTCATCATCACACAAAACAAAAATTCTCCTCAAAAAATAGTTCAGACTATTGATCTTATATAGGAAAGGTATGTTGGAGAGGTAGTTGGATATCCTTCAAATAGTGGAAGGATATCCAACTACCTCTCCAACATACCTCTCCTACATAAGATCCAATAGTCTGAACTATTTTTTGAGGAGAATTTCTTTTGTTTTGTGTGATGATGAGTTTAGGCAAAAAAATATTGAGAACTACATAGACATGGCTGTATCGAACAGTTACCTGTTAATTATTAATAGGACAATCAGAGAATTCTCAAATAAGCAAAGCAATTTAAGTGACAATGCTAACATTCCAACATGACAATGTTAATTCATAATGTAGCCAGGTTTCGGACCAGACTACTTCTGTTGCTTATATTCAACGCATATCCGAAAAAATAAGAAAACTTTTTAAAGTTTACAACGTGAACATTGCCCACAAAAATATAGACAATATTCAATTTTTATTTAATAATAAAGATCCAACCCCCTAGAGAATTATATAATGAATATTGTCTATCAAATTAACTGTCTAGATGTCCATCAAGTTGAGCACCTATATAGGGCAAAGTTCACGTTCACTAAAAATTAGGGTATATGAGCATAAATTAAGTGTTCGAAAATAAAAGACCAACACTGCACTCCCCCCCAGCCGAACTGTTCCCAATCACTTTAGATTACGATAATGCGAAAATATTGGTCAAGATTGATAACTTCTATAAAAGATCCATAGCCGAAATGCTATATATAAAAATAGCAGGTGATAAGGCTATCAATTTTAAAAGAGATTGTATGTTTCTTTCCAATATTTATACATCTATCCTGTGTGATATGAGCCAACAGTTGTTTTCTTGAACTTAATGTATAGAAACTTTTTGAAAATTTTTTTTTAATAAGAATTTGTATAATTTGATTGAATGAAAAAATGCATGTGATTTAAAAGTGATTAGATTCTAATTTGGATTTTCTGTTTGTAAATAAATAATGATGGGATATATGATGACCTCACATAAGGGTCAAATATCTAATTATAATGTAATATATAGAAAAGATTTATATAAACTCATTACTTTCATTCTGAAACTTTTGGGTCCAGGCACGTTAAAAATTCGCATGAAGCTAAAAGAAATTTTTATTTTTGACAAGGCTTGGTTCGATCACATATGTGTACCGCATTTTGTGTATAACTGTAAGTCTAAATAACCAACTTGGTCAACTTATAATTTTTTATAAAAAAATATATCAATTAACATCCATTTGTAAAAAAATTTTTTAGCCTAATTGACTGAAGATGGCCAAATAAAATTTAGGCCGAAACGTCTCATTAAAGGTGTTTTATTGAACCCAGTGATTCCATCTTTGGCTGATACCTCCTCCTTCATCTAGTATAGTTTCATCACAGCCACGAACTCTTACAATATTCAGTTAGTTTCTTCACTAGGGCATTGAGTCGCCTAGAAATGACAAAAGGGTTTAATTTTTTTCCTCATCACATATTCATTTAAATCCATTGAAATTTCATATCTATGAAATATTTTTTTTTTTTTATCTTTTATATTAAATAGTTTTTATTAGAATATTTGCATTTTCAAAAGTAGTTATTTGAAGCCTAATTTGAAAAAACGCTAATTACTACTTTGAAATAATTTTTAAAAATATAAAATTAATAAATATTATAAAATAATTATAATAATTATAATTATATTCAATTTTGGAAGAAATTGATTAATTAGTTTTCAAGAAAGTGGTAAAAAAGCTAGAAAACCGTAACAAATGACTCGCTGAAGCCGGGTGACTTGCGACCCAGCCTCTTGATAAAAGAGACTAAAAGAATTATAAATGAGAAAGAAATCGATCTTATTTAATCGATTTAATCTATCAGAAGATTCAAAGTATCATTCTAATATAAGAAAATAGCATTTTGATTAAGAATTTTGTAGTTTAAAACAAATTGTATGAAAAGATTCAATTTCTTCTCTCCGGGATCGAATCAACAAGAAATGGCAAAAAGTTTTATTTTTTTCTCATTACATATTTATTCAAATCTATTGAAATTTAATATCTGTGTGTTATTTTTATCTAAATTTTAAATCAAATAATTATTATTAGGAAATTTGCATTTTAAAGGGTAGTTTATTTGAATTCAAATTAAAAAAAGGCTAATAACACCGTTGAATTTTTTTTTTTAAATATGAAATTAATATATATTATAAAACAATGAATTATTAATAATTTAATTTAATTTTAAAAGGAATCGACTCAGTACTTTTTGAGAAAATGGTCAATAACCATCTGAACCGTCTAAAAAACGATCTTTTTGAAAGCACGAGATTCCTTTGAAAATTTTTAAAAAAGTCATATGAAACGAAATATTGACTTGTGACATGGAGGTGAATTTTAAAATGTTTCTAAAACGGCCTTTCATAGACGGTTTTCGGGGTTTTTGACTTTTTTCTCAAAAAGTACTGCATTGATTTCGTTCAAAATTGAATTAAATTATTATAATTAATTGTTTTATTTTAATATCTATTAATTTTATATTTTTAAAAATAATTTCAACGGAGTTATTAGTGTTTTTTAAATTGGACTTCAAATAAACTACCCTTTAAAATGCACATATCTTAATAAAAATAATTTTATATAAAATATAAATGAAAATAAGACAGATTTTTAATTTCCATAGATTTGAATAAATATCTAAAGAGAAAAAATAAAACTTTATGCCATTTCTATTTAATTCGCTCCCGGAGAGAGAATTTAATCTTTTCATACAATGTCTTTAAAACTACGAAATTTCTTATCAAATGCAATTTTCTCATATTAGAATGATACCGTGAACCTTCAGATAGATTAAATCGATAAAATAAGATTGATTTATTTTTCATTTATAATTCTTTTGATCTGTTATATCGAGAGGATATGGCGCCATCAGACAAAATATTTGTTATTGAAATCTATTCACTCTATAATATTAGAATATCTTTTAACATATTAAAATTTAATATATTTCTATATACTATAATGTAATATGATAAATAAATAAAATAATTAATAATACGATATTATATTAAATAAATGTAAATCCCACTGGATCTGGCACTCATAGCTGCCTCAGAGGGGAGATCAAAGCTATTTGGGGACGGTTCAAAAATAATTTAAAATAATAAAATATCCAACAAATGTGATATTTTCATTAGAATATTATCATTTATAAGAAGATATCATAAATTTCTAATTAGTCTAAAATTCAGAGAGGGGCGGAAGAACTCTTTAGTAAGGGCCCATTTTTAAAATACGCCCCGCAAAATTTCGCCTTTTTGGACCTCTCCTCCCCTTCCTCAAGCTACGTCACATTTTCTGTAACACCCCTAACAAATATAACGTCACAATAGTTAGATCCCCCTATAATTAAATCAAAAAACAACAATTTAAGATAAAAATTAAAATGAAATTGATGATCTGAGAACATCCTTTGACCCCCTCTCCCCCTTGTCACATATCATCATGCTAACAACACCCCTCCCTCCACCCTGTTTTCGAAGGTATTTTATGAATTATAGAGAATTTAATTTAAATTTAAATTTGAATAATATTCGTTTTTTCGGGACGAACATCCAAAACTTTATGTTGTCCCTGAAAAATTTATTTTCAAAATTCAGTTGGGAAGTCGGTATAGAGAGAAGAGATATGGATACATTTCAATAAAAATTGAATGAAAAAGTGAAAAATGCTCGGTAGAGGTGGGTCGAAATTCGATTTCATTATTCTACCCGAAGAAAAATTTAAGAAATAACTTAAATAAAATAATGTAAAAAACTATATTTAAACTATAATAATAAAACTTGAGCATGATACGAGGTAGGTTTCACAAAAAGAAATAAAACAAAATTGAGTTTTGAATTCGATATATTTCGGGGTGAGCCTATCATAGGAGTCAAAGTAAACCATTGTATAATCAGTTTACTTTGACTCCTAATGATGGGCTCACTCCGAAATATATCGAATTCAAAACTCAATTTTGTCTTATTTCTTTTTTTGTGAAACCTACCTCGCATCTTGCTCAAGTTTTATTATTATATTAAAATGTTTCCCCTAGAACCAACACCTAACTCCTTAAAAGTTATATATGAACTAAATAAAATTTATATTTTGTTGATAATAGAGATAATATTCAAACTATATCATATTAAAAAAAAGTTTACTTACTCTGATTTTTTTTAATATCCAGCTTTAATTATTTGGTTTCTCAATTAGCATTTTTTACCAATCAGCCCAACCCCTCGAGGGTTTTGGCTTTAACATTTCAAAACAATATGATTAAGAATTTATACTAACCATCAATATACATTCATTAACAAAATAAAAAATAATATGTATTAAAAATATCCTATATATTCCGTACTTTATTAAAAGCTCTTATCGATTTGTTAAAAAAATATATCCGGGGTTAAAGAGAAAGTATAATAAAAACAAATGATTTAAAACTTCCCTAAAATGGACGTACCATATATCGAAAAGCTTTTAAATAATTATAGATTGGAGGCTTATTGGGACGATTTTATTTTTAATATCTAGATGCTACTACGTATTTTAAATATTCATGAGAAATCGACGTTTATTTGTAATATAAAATAATAATAATAAAATAAATAAATAAAATAAATGGAAGAAATTTAAAAAATAAATAAATGAAATTTATTTGATTTTGGAATTAATTTATTGTGCTATAGGATTTAATTTTATTATCGACTTATTTTTTTTTTTTTAATATAAATATATATATATAACATCAGAGAAGGGTTTTAATTTTTGAAATTTTTTTATATAAGCAGATTGATAATTTTATTTAAAATAATTTATTTAAAAGCTGGATATTTTATGTAATTTCAATTGAAGGATTATTATTTCTAATTTATAAGGTGAAAGGAAAAGCTGCCCTTTGAATTCATTTTTCAGTTCATTTTATATGGAAATTAAAAATAGGTACATATATATGAGATATATATTTTTTTTTAATTAAATTTTTGAATTTATAATTTATTGAAGTTCACAATGATTATAAGTCGTGGGTTAATTTGATTCTTTTGGGGATGTTCTAACAAAAAATGATGAGAGAAAATTGAAATTGGCTAATTATGAAACAAAAAAAAATATATCGTAGCCTTTTTATTGCCCAACTCTTGAATTTCACTTACCCAGCATTACCTGCACTAATTTATGACCCAGTTTTCAGTGTCTAAATATATTCATACAAATCTATATATAATTGAAAATATTTCGTTATGCCGAGAGTAGCAGAGTTGTTGAATCATAAAGAAAAACAAAGAAGTTGTCCTCTCGCTTGATGCACATAAACATACACACATATACATTTTATTTGTTTGAGACTATAGTTTCGAAGGCTTGGCCTTCATCATCAATCGTTTAATTAGAAATATCTTATCTATATTTCTTATGGGTTTAATCACTAATTTGTTGTAATAGCAAGAGTTGCAAACAAAGAACATCTCTTAAATGTTGAAATTAAAAAAAATCATTAAAGCTGCTTTATGAGAAGTAACTAGTAAAGGAAAACTTCCGGATGCCTGATCTCAACATTGCTGTGATATTTTGAGCTTAAGTTTTAAATTGTACCGGGTGCGGTTGGACAGCCCTGATTTACATCAAGATACCAACTCATAAACACATTAACTTAAATAATATTATACCAGATGAAGGAGGAGGTATCAGCCAAAGATGGAATCACTGGGTTCAATAAAACACCTTTAATGAGACGTTTCGGCCTGAATTTTATTTGGCCATCTTCAGTCAATTAGGAGTTACATATGTGTACCGCATTTTGTGTATAACTCCTAATTGACTGAAGATGGCCAAATAAAATTCAGGCCGAAACGTCTCATTAAAGGTGTTTTATTGAACCCAGTGTTTCCATCTTTGGCTGATACCTCTCCTTCATCTAGTACAGTTTCATCACAGCCACGAACTCTAACAATATTAAATTATATTATTATATTATTGCTGTGGATTGATGGAAACATCAGCCAAAGTGGGATGCACTGGGTTCAACATAAATTTTAATGGGCCATTCTCAGTTATTGGGAATTATACTCATATTATCCACAATACGCACATAGCTTTGTCAACAATAAGAATTTTAGCTGCATTTCGCTGTTTATGTCGTGCTTGCGTCCAAGGTTCAGAGATTAGTGACAACAACTTATATATTATTAATAAATATTATTATCATTTCCTTTCATAATGTGTATTAATTCGAAAGCTTGTAATAGGAATTGTGTGATTTTTTGATTTTTCAACCAACGTTTCGTTGACTTTTCGACTTCTTCAGGACTAAAGATAAGAGTAAATAAATATTTTATTTAATATGGATTTACTATGAGTTAGGATACTAAGTCACTTATTTCACATTAAAATTAAAAAATTAAAAGATATAAAAAATTTTTTCTTTTTCAATATATATATTGAAAAAGAAAATTTTTTTATATCTTTTAATTTTTAATTTTAATGTGAAATAAGTGACCCAGTGTCCTTAACTCATAGTAAATCCACATAAATAAAATATTTATTTACTCTTATCTTTATTAAAGATGTTTCACCTTGCACCAACACCACAATCTCTAGTGATTATTCTTCAGGACTTCAAATAGTTAGTTACATCACACATTCGTTTAAAGTACATTATTTTCTTTTATATACGTTTTCCAATGAAGCACTGTCAGAAACTTAAACTTCCAAAAAAATTTGTCACTTTCACGCAAACAATTTTCCTCTTTTTGAAGTTTTTAAGTTTCTGATGGTTCTTCATTGGTAACGGATATAATAGACAATAATTTGTGAGGTAGCTATTTGAAGCACTGAAGAAGTCGACAAAGTCGACGAAACGTTGGATAAAAAATAAAAAATCATATAAAAAACTTGTCCTTAATTCCCATTATAAGCTTTCAAATTATTAATAAACTAAAGTAAAAAAAAATTTGAAAATTTTTTTAGAAGCTTTTTAAAATTTAAATTTTAAAATACTAGGCAGGTTTCACATAAATAAAAGATCAGATGCCTTGCTTAGCACGACTCTATATAGGTGTATTTCTGGGTATAGGCGTGTATAAGTGTCCTTTGTGAACTCCTGAAGATGGGCTTATACCCCGAAATATACCGGGTGAGTTTCTTTATCTTGAGACAGTCCTATAACTCAAAAACAGTGCATTATATGAAAAAAGTTTCAAATAAAAGTTTATTTATATCGAGGGGGAAACTAAACTACGCTATTGTTTGTCGACCTAGAACAAGCTTTCAAGGGTATTTCAAGTGTCAAGTTGTTTTTTAAATGGAACCTATATATATTTGTCTTACAGATCACTTAATCTACAAAAAAAACTGAACAACTTTCATAGGAACTATTTTTTTATCCGACATCAAACAAACAAAATATTAAATCAACTTGATCTCATTAAAAAATTTCTAATAAATATTTTTAACAATTATTCAACTTAATTATCAAAAAATAATGATCAAATATATTAATTATTAAATAAATAATTTAATAATAATTAATAATTTAATAATTTTTCGACACTGTTTTGTGACATTCCAGAGTGTTATCGCAAGTGTTCTGGATGAATTCCAGTTCCGATTTCGTTATTTGGCCTTTTGTAGTTTCTGCGTAGCCTTTACACTTCCTGTTTATTTTAACACGATAAAATGAAGCTTGTGAGGGTGTATTCCTATCAGGAAAACGCTCGGCATCCATTTCAATGGCAGCTTCATAACACTTCTTCCACATTCACCATAAATTAAGACCATTTTAATTCTTTCTTCAACAAAAAATACTCCATTTTTATTATTATGAAAATACAATATAACTATCTACTGGATTGACACGAGAAATAAACTTTTTTAAACTCAAGAATTTTAAGTAGTTCCTAGTTCCATTAAGTAGAAAATAATCTCTGAAATCTGTGTATTTAATGAAGTTTTAAGATCATTATAAACTCTTATTTTCATTGTTGTGACTTTTCTAGTTAATAATTATTTATTTGATAATTAAATATTTGATCATTATTAGTTGAATAATTGTTAAAAATAATTATTAGAAATTTTTTTATGAGATCTAAATGATTTAATATTTTGTTTATTTGATGTCGGATAAAAAAATAGTTCTTATAAAGGTTGTTCAGTTTTTTTTTGAAGATTAAGGATCTGTAAAGAAATATATATGTTTCTATTTAAAAAACAGAACTTGACCTTAAAATATCCTTGAAAGCTTGTTCTAGATCGACAAACTCTATATCTATATATACTCTAAGATATAGGTAATAAATTATCAAATAATATTTAAAGAGTATGAGTGAAATAAAATATATTTAAAATAGTACTCCATTATAAAGGCATTTCGCTGCTGTGATTTTTCTCTAAAGTAATTTATTTCTCTTTGCAGGGTAGGCATTTTAATTTTTTCTTTTGAGAGCATTATTAAAAAAATCGTAAAAAATTCACATCACGTAGATATTATAAGACATTCATTTTTTTATAAATGATTATGAATCACTTCAAAAAATCTTTTATAGATTTTTTTTTAATTTTAAAAAATTCCACTCTAATGAACCACAATTGGGTTAGCAAATGGGAGGGAAAAAAGTGAGATTCATAGAAAATTTAAACTACGATTTAAAGAGTGAAGGAAAGTTCAACTCCTAAACTTGATGAGTATATTTTTAGTTTCTATGAATAAAATTTCATTTTCTTTCAAATATTAAGTGCCGTTGATTTTTAATTTTTATTTCTTAATAAAAAATTTAAGCAAATTTAATACTTCGGCCCGCCCAACAAGGAAAGTTGCTATGGGCAATAAATGTAAATATGAAAATTGTAATTCAAGCATGATATTTTCATAATTTAGAATATTCGGGTTTACCTAGAATTCATAAATTATGTTCTCATATAATTCGAACGTGAAATATGATATTATATATAAATATAATAAAATAACAATAAAATATAAATTCTGTTGTTAATTTTACTCGTGATTTCTCTACTTCAATGATTAAATCAGAAAATCCTCTATCGTTTAGATTTTGAAAAGTTATTCAAATAAATTGAGATAAAATGCCATAATTTGCTCAAGGGTTTTTGATTCAACTCTCTTGAAATTAATTTACCAAAATAATGTTTAACTAATTTAATAATTCAAAGAATTTTACTCTATTTTCAAATAAAATCATGCGCGAAAATGGAAAATTATTAATAAAAATAAATAAATAAATGCAAGTCTGGCTTACGAACCTAGTCCGTCGACGGGTAGTAAGTACACATTACGAGATAAATTTGTAGGTCGGTAGCCTTTGACTGGTAGATAAACAAATTTAATACGATTTTAAAAAACTATTCACTGGTTCCTTACACGATATGGTGCTCGAAAAAAATTTTCAGTAATTTTTTATCTCTCATCATTGCAGGAAAAGGAGTACCTGTATATAAAGATGGTTAAGTTTTTATTTAAATCATAAATAAATATTTATAAATATTTAATGAACACATTAAATAATAGAATATAACTACGATGTTTCGATCGCTTAACCTGGAATCTTTCTAATGTATGAACAGATTAAGCGATTATTCTATTAGTTATTTATTGTGTTAAATAAATATTGTATGATTTAAATAAAAATATTACTTTTAATAAATTCAATCACAAAAATATAAGCTTTAACAGCTACTTATTTATTGAGTAGGTACTTGGGGTGGTCCTTATTTTGGATATTTTGGAATTCTTTACGCTGACAAGGGCACATTAGGTTTGAAATAAGTAAAAAAAAATATCCCCTAAGTTTCAAGGCTCTATCTCAATTATAACCAGCGATGTAAAATTTTCATCAAAATAACATGGGGTTTTTGCCATTGAAAGATCAATTTTTTATTCCGGTCAAAGTAATCAATCAAAAAAGTTTGAAACTGGGTAGACTTTATCCTTATAATAGTAGCTATCCCTCAGAATTTTTACAGATTTTTAGCTATTATAATTTTGGAGTCTATAACTCTTATTAACACTAAGATGAACCTGTAATAATTCTGATGGATAGCTAATATCATAAGGTTAAAGTCTATAGAGTTTCAAATTTTTTGAACCATTACTTTGGACGGAATAAAAGATTGATCTTTCAATGTCAAAAACCCCATGTTATTTAGATGAGAAACTTAGATCGCTGGGGGTACAGGTTACAATTGAGATAGAGACTTGAAAATTGGGGGATATTTTTTTTAAATTTATTTCGAACCATATGAGCCCTTAAGGATAAAAATTCGAAAATGCCCAAAATAAGGACCACCCGAAGGTACATATTTTATAACTTCTAAATTTCAAGTTTTAATTGTTGGATTTAAGAGTTACAATGCTTTGATGGACATTGTGGAGACATTAATTGAGTTCCACACTGTTCTACGGTACCCTAAAAATGACAGAATTTAAAATGACTTTGGACAAGTTTCATTGGCGCCATCTTCCCATTGGTCAGACTTGAAAATTTATTATATTAACCATGAATAAATTAATATAACTTTTGGAACTAAAAATAATACATTCAAATCAACAGGCTATTAGTTTCATTCCCCAAAATTAGTAGTTTTTTCTACGAACCTGAGTATCCCTGATACAGGTTATTTATTTATTATTTAATTTGCTTGATG
The DNA here is from genome assembly GCA_024734495.1 of Forficula auricularia. Taxonomy (NCBI): domain Eukaryota; kingdom Metazoa; phylum Arthropoda; class Insecta; order Dermaptera; family Forficulidae; genus Forficula; species Forficula auricularia. Next base: position 44,163,288 of record JALMQS010000099.1, on the reverse strand, counting down.
GATCTCTATGTATACTAGGTCATTGATTTACGTATTCTCTTTCTATCATGATTTAGAAAAAAGATGGGAGTTGAAATTGAAATGTCAAAGAGCGAAAGATTCACCTGCTGGATCCATCCGAATATTCTATTTCTTTCATAGCTATTGCGCTATTCTAAGAATGAGTTTTTTTCAATTTGCATCATGATAGAAAAGATAATAGAAAGAGAGAGAGAAAGTCAAAGTAGAGTCGAGACTACACTCTAGACGTTCTAGACAATAGCATGAGATAAAAATGCAAGTGCGAACACTATGATGTGATGAATATTGAGTAGAAATCTTTCAAATATTTCTATAGAGTCAAATATTTTGAACCTTTTTAAATGAAATAATCAAAGATTTTAGTCAATTAGATCTCTGAACCTAATTCGTAGCAAAGCCGCAACAAGTTAGTGTCGAATTTCAGCTCATTTGCTGCACCAATTCCGTATATGACACTAATTATCTTTTGTTTTTTCTGATTTTAAAACTATATGTTTTGAAGCTAGAAGGGTTAAAATCTATTTAGTTCATTGATTTAGAAATGTAATTTTTTTTTGGCTCCAGAACTTAATTTCTAAGACTTTTCCTCCAGTCAGAAATGGTAGGAAATTATATTTATTGATTTTCCTGACAATTCTAAAAAAAGAATAAGCAAAAAAAATATTTAAATCGTATACTTAAAATTACTATATAGGTACCTACTGTAAACATACATCATACCACCTACAAATACATTTATTATGACGTCACTGCGTGACGATCTTCCATATCGCTTTTTAATAAGTAGGCTCGCTATAAACATTTTCAATGTTAAAAATTGAAGTGAATTCAATATTTTGACCCTCACAATAGGCGAAGCTTTTCAAGCAAATCAAATTTCTAAATGGTTGTGCAAATACAAAAATTTATACGTCTTTATTTTATCATAGAATTCTGTACACAAATTTCGAGGGAGTTTTTGTACCCTCGGCAGACTTCATAAAAAATCGAAATGTGAAGCTTTTAATAGCTAATAAGCTTAAATTTGATAAATCTATGTATATTACGTAGATATGTTTATGATTGTGTCTGTACTCTACCGAAAGGGTACGAACACTAGCGGGAATGCCCGAAGACATTTCGAAATTTATATACCTTTCAACATCTTAATAGCAGCGTCCCAGGAGTTTGAACTTTCTAGCTCAAACCGTTCGATAACGACAAAATAGCTAAATCATTATAATTTGTTACAAGCGTTTTTAATCTTAAAAAGATTCGACTTTTTCATCAAATTTATTTATTTATTTTTACAATAAATCAATCATATCTTATATATGAGAATTTCTTGAATGATTTTGGTTAATGAACTGAAATTTATTAAGAACTCATTGTAAGCCCTACCAACTCTAATAATATATTAAAAGTTTCATCTTTCTATCTCAAACAGTCTTCTGACAAAAAATTTAACAAATAACTATTATTTATGTAATAAATGTAGGTACAGAATAGTGAAAAAGATTTCGTTTTTTTTTATTAATATTATAAAGATCCTCCGAATGTAATTTCGTCATAAATTTTTTGCATACAGGAATTGGGATTTTTTATTTCCTGGCTCTTTAGCTAACCGATATCGATAACAAAAAGAACGAGAATAATAATAAAAGGAAAACACCACCTTTGATTGCTGTTTTTTTTCTGTGTTTGCGTTGCCTAGGGCTATACAATCTACGGTTTGAAATTGACTTTAGGCCCGGAGGAGAGATAATGAAAAAAGGATTTTGAAATTTTTAAAAGGTTGCATTGGAGTCAAGGGATTGTGAAAGAGAGATTACAAACAAGCTTTGTTTAGATTCAACATCAATAAAAAATTTCGATCTAATACAATGATTATTATCCAACTTCTATGTATCAGAAATGTCATCTACTTTTATGTTACTCTTCAAAAAACAGAGAATTAACTAAAATTTCGTCAAATTATCCATATGAAAATATGTATTCAAATTTAAAAACCAATATCATTTTTTGATGGATTCCACTGTATGGGCGTCGACAAAAATAAATTATGAAAGGGGAGATAAAAAAATGTGCCTAAATAAATATTTCTTTACTATTAATAAGAGGCTTAGGTCGTCGGTCTTGATCTTCGTCTTCACCGGAAGGGCCCGAAGAACAGCGGAAATGCACGAAGGAATTTTTCATTAAATTATAAACTTCTTAAGTCGATAAGTCTTCTTACAATTTATTATTTTTTTTATCCTATATGACATATTAATACCGTTCGATAGAAAAAGAGATGCACTATCGTCCAAGTAAAACTGCTACTTAAAATTACGAATATCGTAATTTGTAGAAAAAAAATGTGATAAATAGTTTTTTCCATAACAACAATATTAAATTTTGTTTGTTTTTTCTATGTACTGTATAATTTCCTTCTTGTGAGTTAGCAGGTTTACACTATAAAGCGACGATATTCGACTTAATATACACAGTTAAAAATTTCATATATAATTTTACTATGAGCAATGAGAAGACAGGCTTTAAAATTTTTTAGTAATACGTATCTAATTAATACAAGAAAAAAGTAAAATTACAATTTATTTTTGTATTTTTGTAATTTCCTATCTATTTGTATTGTAAACATACTAGGTATATAGTAAATTTATATCACAAAAGAGAAACAAAGAGATTGTCTTCTGCTGTTCTCTTTGTTTCTCTTTGTGAATCAACAACTCTGCTACTCTCGGCAAAACAACAAACTTTTCAAGTAAATTTATATTTTTTTTTAAGTGTACCTACTCGTAATTCACTGAGGTGTAGTAAGCATACTACGTAATATTTCTGTTGACAAGTTTCACTGCATTAAATTGAAATAGCTCTAAGTGTTTAATATAATTAAATGAATGATATTTGATGTGAAAATGGTGAAACAGTTATTGAAGGAGACAATAAAAAGAATGTGTCTTCTGCTGGAATTATACATTTTTAATTTATTTATAACGAGACTATAGTTTCGAGAGCTTTGCTATCTTTATCAGTCTATTACAATTTATTCACAAGAATTAATGTATGTAAATAAGATTTACAAGTGGTTTGGGCCCTCTAAATCTCACTTACATACATTAATTCCTGTAAATCAATTGTAATAGACTGATAAAGAAAGCAAAGCTCTCGTAACTAGAGTTTCGTTATAAGTAAATTAAAAATTTATAATTCCACCAGAAGACATACTCCTTCATTGTCTCCTTCAATTTATGAAAATTCTAAGCTACTCAAGGAAAAAAGAAACTTTCAACTTAAGTGAAACAGATAAATTTTCTTTTCTTTTAGCCTCCTGCCACGTTTCGGATCCTCCATGGCATCCTTCTTGAGAAATCATTAAATCCTCCTACAAATTTTTGTAATTTTCATTTCAATCAAACTTTGACTTACTTTTGAAAATTGTATATATTTATGTTCAAAAAAAAAAATGACGAAGAATTTGATAAATCTCTATATATATAAAATTAAGGTTTTGTTTATACATTGACCCAAATCGTACCAAATTTTTGATGTACACGTTTCATGAATATAATATTTTTCAATCTTAAGAATGAGATCTCTGCTTCCGAGTAAAACTATTCCACGATCTATACCCCTTTACTTATCCCCTTCTTCCTCATTTTTTCACTGTCTCTGTCACTTTTCTTTGGTGCCTAGTTAAACATTCTCGAGCGTCACGTTAGATAATGAGTAGAACGTACTTTTGGATGCTTAAATTCCGCTTTAAATGTCAATCACGCACCGCTGGCGTCGTCCGCCATATTGGTTTTTCTTTCGCAGCGCTCATTAATATTAGAGCATAGCAATATGTTTCCTAAAAAAAAAAGGTTTTTAGAATTATTGACTCCATTTGAATATCTACTCATAAAAAAAGGAAATAATATAATTATATTAAAAAAGTTTTTTATTATTATTATTATTTATATCAGGCTGAGATTGAAAAAGAAATAATTTTCTTTGATTGAGAAATACGCCATAAGATTTTAAGGGTGGTTTTTGATGTAATACTATAAACTTCTAAATATAAGTAATGAGCTGGATTGTTAGCTTATTTATGGAATAATACAATTTTTGAAGTGAAACTTCTTTAGCGACGTAACTGTATGAATTTTTTTGTTACGATAAAGGGGAAATGACTCAATAGAGGGGAAATAATTATTTTAAGTTTAAAACCCATCAAAATTTCAAGACGAAAAAAATTTATTAAAATTAGGAAATTTAAATTATTGTTTTAAAATCAAATGAGGAGTAGAGAGGGCTACAGCCTGGTCTTAACCAAAAACAAAAATATTCAAGTTCAAAATACCGAATAAAAAAAAACTAAAAAAAAACAAAAACAACTAAAAATTAAAATATATAGTAATATATATTTTCAAAATAACATAACATAAATAAACACCACCCAAAAAATCATTATAAGTCTGCATAAAAAACATGTTAAGCTTAATATATATATGTCCCTGGAGTGTGATTTTTTAAGGGGGTTAAAATTTTTGGCCGTTTTATAGTTACAAATAATATCTACGGATAGAGAAGTTTCACTCCCTCCGTGAGCTTATATGTGGATGAGGCACACACATATTTTATAAAAACAATTTCCAAATGATTATTAGAAATCCAAGGGTTTCGGTATAAATCTCCCTTTTCCAAATTTTAATTGACAAAGTGAAAAATTCTCCCGAAACGTTTGGATTTCTAATAAACGTTTTGAGGGTTTTTTTATGAAAATGATGATAGAAGGAGTTACACCAAAAAGGTGCAATCCCTAAAGGCTTGGGTTGGCCCCTCCATCGTGAAAAGAAGAAGAAAGAATTTTATGGGCTGGGCGGGCGTCGAAGGTATCTGTGGATACGGGTCTTAAATAGCTGAAGGTTATAAGTCGCGGGAAAGATGGTGACAGGGAGCGAGTTCCAGCCTCTGGAGGTCATAGGGATAAAAGAGTTGGCGAAAGCGCTTGTTCGACTTTTATCCAATTTGACAGCGAAGGTGTGCTGAGCGTTCGAAAACCGCGTGTTTCTCGTAAAGAGGGCTTTAGGGGGGATAATTGATTTTAGCTCGACTGAACAGTGTGATAGTATCTGTAGTACAGGGAAAGGGCAGAAAAGGTTCTTAGGTGAGCCAGGGAGTCGAGTGAGTTGGTTAGAGCCGGGTCTCCTATTAGTTTAATTGCTCGCTTCTGAATCGCATCCAGTCTAGCAAGAGAATGCTTGGAAGCACCCCTCCACAGATGAGAGCCATATTCGAAACAGGGACGAATTTGACCCTTATACAGTATAAGAAGTTGACTGGGAGTATAACAGCGTCTAGACCTAAATAGGAGACCAAGCTTGCGCGCTGAAGCTTTAGCAGTGGTTGAGATATGGTCATTCCATGAAAGGTCAGACCCTAGAGTTACGCCTAGCATTGAAATTTTTTCCCTGAATTCTAGTGAGTTTGAATCGAATGATATGTTTGGGAGGTTTCTGTCGACGCGCCTAGAAATAAGGCAACACTGAGTTTTCACTGCATTGAAGTTAACTAAGTTTTGGGATCCCCAGTTTCTAAGTTTGCATAAGTCTAAATTAATTGAGGAGGCAATGTCTGCACGGTTTTATGCGATGCAGGGGCGTTATGTAGGGTGCTGCCATCTGCGTAACAATGTACCGGATTGGAGGGCAAGTTTAGAAGGTCGTTGATATAGATAAGAAAAAGCGCAGGAGAGATAACCGAGCCCTGAGGAACTCCAGCGTTGGTATGGAAAGGGGAAGATGATATTCCATCGATGACAACCTTAATACTACGGTCTGAAAGTAAACTCTCGAACAACTTATAGAGTTTCGGTGCAAGGCCGACGGAGGTCATTTTGGCAAGAAGATTTTTGTGCCAGACCATATCGAAGGCTTATGAAATGTCTAAAGCTACCGCGAGGGTCTCATTCCCGGCCTCCAGGGTTTTGTTCCAGATATGAGTTACATATGCTAGGATGTCACCGGTCAACCGGGATTGCCTGAACCCAATCAATAGGCAATAGCCTATCGTTGATAAAGTTTTTTGACTCTAAATGTTGGTTTTATAAAAGAATTGTATTCATTTAATACAAAAAACAATAATTTATTTCCATACACTATTAAACACATGGAAGATCAATAATTAATTTTTTGAAAAATTTATTTATCTCAAATAGATTTAGAAATCGTTCGTTAAACATATATCTCAATAAAAACAATATAATTTATTTCTATATCTAATCTTGAAAAATGAAAGCATTTTTTTAATACGGTCTGATCATATTTCATTTTTCCAATGCGGTTTCGTTTTTATTATTTTTTTCTCTAACTTAATTTTAAGAGAATTCCTTAAAAAATATATATAGGGTCGATATTTTTAGCAACGATATGATTTAGAGTGTAATGAAAGGGATACAGAAAAAAATAGAAATTGAAGTTCCTTCTCTAGAAACGTACGTGATTCGATTTTAGATGATTGTATAAAATAGTGCTGACCATCGTCTATCAAATGACCAAGTATATAGAGAAGAGAGTTCGGTCTTTATGCCTATACCTCTTGGGGGTAATTTAGTTTTATATTCTATTATAAGAATCTAGAAAAAAATTTTGAATAAGAGATTTTTAACTTTCTTTAAATATGTTTTAAGATTTGATTAATTAAACTAACTTCGTAATTCATCACTACTGATCATATATGGTTAATTGGGTCCTAGTCGGAATACAAATATTACTGAAATGTAATATTTTTATTTTCCCTATGGTCTCAAGTTTACTGTTGAATTTAGGTTTAATGACTCTCCTGACAACACATAAGCGATCGAAACGTCGTAGTTATTAAACGGCCATTTTTGAGCTTTCTCAAGTCGTTATCTTAAATAGAAACAAAATCAAAAATTATATGTACCTACTCATATGTAATTCTACTTGAAGAGATCTTTACAAGGAGACCCCTCATGTACCTAAAAAAAATATTATTGACTAAACCAAATATTGTAAAATCTTGTTTATCCGCGGAATCGGGTGGCGCCGCAACAGCGGATAGGACAATTCCGCGGATAAACCGCAAAATAGTCAAAAAAGGACACAAATCAACACCGCGGATAAACGAGAGTTTACTGTACCTATATATAAGTTCTATATTTCAAATTTTTTACCTATTTGATGTTTTGACAGATGGACTGACAGACATTGTAGCGAAAAGGATTCTGTTTTATTTTTTAAACGAAACCCTAAGAATTGACTTAGGAGGAATAGTGATTATTCATTGAGCTGTTTAGTAGTTATGTGGAATGTAGAAAAGCCAAAGAACATAAAAATATCAATAGTACCTCTCCCCTGGATTATGGCTATTTACTGAACTGCTCAACATGTTGAAGAAGACCTATTCTGCACCCGAAGCCTACCAGAATCAGTAAACTCTATGGACGCTGTAAAAAGAAAATACATATTAATTTCTCCAAAATCTTTTATTAAAATGTTTGAATTAATTTCTATAATATAAAATGATCCAAAGTAGCCCGATAAAACTTGATATATCTTCTAACTTGAGGAATGTCTCCGATATCTGTAATTCCATCCTGTTGCTCAATCTTCCCTCTATCATTCAATTTAAATGAAAACAGCAAGTGTTTGATGTTATATGCGTCTTGTTTTAAAATCTCTCTATTTGGTTGATTATTTTAATGAAATTATTTCGAAATTATTCATTCAAGTACCGTTCTCGGGTTTATTTCTATATATTAAACACGAAAGCGAGATAGAGAGAGAGAAAGTGACTAAAAAAGGAAAGAAGGAAAGTCTTCTGATGTTACCCCTCTCTATCTTTTGTGTTTATACGATTTCATTACTCTCACTAGTAGGGGATATATGGGATAAAAAGAAGAAATGGATGAACGTGAGTGTGAAATTAAATTTCGCGTTAAATTTGTGAACATTCAAGTATTTCTGGAAAGGAAAAGTGAGAGAGAAAAAGTAGAAATAAAAATCAGTTTAAAAATTCGATCGTTTCTAAATCCCTAACTTGAAGTATGATTATAGATTTATATAAGAATTTACGATTAATAGGATTCGCCTTTCGAATTTTATATATCTACGTTTTCGATGGTAAATTCGGGCGAGAATAGAGTTTTTTCAATTCAGAGGAATTGGAACATTTAGATTGCCTGAGTATTGAACCGTAAACTGAAGGTTAACTAAGTGCAAATGATATCAACTACTTGATCTTTAAAAGTATTTAAAATTGAAAAAATATTATCACAGACGTCCTTGAGCTAGTAGGGACTCTAGAACAACCTTTATAAGTAAAATGCAAGAATAGTGCAAAAGAAATTTATTTAACTTGAATATCATCAGTACTTAACCTGAAACAACATAACATAAAATAAGAAAACCAAGGGCAGCGTACGCGTAATTTTTGATTAATTAATTAATTAATTGTTCTGAGCTCTTGTTTCTTAGAATATTTGCAAACTTGTTAGTATGATACTAAATATGCTTGCGTATTAGGAGAGTGTTGTAAACTAAATATTTTGTTTTGCTGAGAGTTGCAGAGCCGGTATTTCATGAAGAGAGAAGATCAATGAGATTGTCACTTGCTTGATGCAAATAAACGTTGGTTATGTGCAGTGGCGGCGGCAGATTTTTCTTTTCGGTTGAGTGACACCCGGCAAAAAAATTTGGAGGGTGAGCTCTAAGGTGGCCAGCAAAAATGTGCATTATTTCGGTTAATTAAGATTTTTGTATCATTTAGATATTATTTTTTAATAGTTTAGGTATAATCTATAATTATTATTATATATAGTTTATAATATTGAAAGCGATGGTTTATCTTTTTTTTTTATTTTTTTTTTATTTTATCAACTCGGATTTTCAATATTTTTTGATTAAATGCTCAATTTAGCAGGTTGGGCGATGGTTGAGAGAGAACAGTTCAGATTGGGTGCTCGCCCAACCCCGTCCACCCCTGGCGCCGCCACTGCTAATTAGAAAAAGAGGAAATGAACTCATGGGAGACGTCAAATTTTAAAAATGTTCATTTAAAAAGGACCCCTGTACGGTGGACTGGTGTCATTCGGTTGCATAGATACAGGCGGACTGCTTTCCTAGACTATTCTTTAAAGTAGTACGAATTTTTAATTAAGAAATAACAAATAAAATATTTATAGTGTTAATTTATTTATTTATTTTTCGAGGATCTTAATTCTCTTTTAGAATAGGTGTTGATTTTCTTTGTTTGCAAAAAATAATAACACAGTTATATTTTTTTCATTTATTTTATTTTATTGTTATATCAAAGGACGTTTCGACATATACATTCATGTCATCATCAGCCTAAAAATAAAACCACCCTTTCATTATTTCCAATATCTATAATTTTATAAACAAATGAACACATCACATCTTTTTTACATTATTTACATTCTTTCTTACATCAAAAAAAGCATCAAACATACCTTGAACAATCTTAAATTTATTTGATCCAATCAAATCACATTCTGATTCATCTGAATACATATCACAAGTTATAAATTATTTCTTTTCTCTATTTTTACTATTTAATGATTTATACGATAACACAAAGAACTCCAATTTTCAACACACAAAGCACCAGTGAATACACATCCCGAAACATTAAATCCCCTAAAATGTATTGCCAACCCAAAAACCTTCCACTATCCCCCTAATATTCTAAAATTTAATCAAAAAACATTAAAATGTCCTTCTGTCCACACACGGAAAAAATAAAAAATCCATCACAATACTAATTTCTTTCGCTGATCTTATTCAATATTCCAGAATAATATCTGCTATTATTTTCTGTATCTACCTTGAAGTTCACAGTTCTTTCTAGATTTTTTCTTATAGATATAGATTCAAAGAATTTTCTTTTGAAAGTATTACTTTCAGCGTATAAAATTTTTGCGTCGTCAAATTTAAAATTATGAACCTTATCTACTGCATGTATGGCTAACGCCGACACAAGATTTCCATGTATTACAGACTTCTCATGTTCTATCAATCTTGTCTTCAATTTTCTTTTGGTTTCACCAATATATATTTTTTCGCAGTCCTTTTCGGGATGTGTATTCACTGGTGCTTTGTGTGTTGAAAATTGGAGTTCTTTGTGTTATCGTATAGATCAGTAAATAGTAAAAATAGAGAAAAAGGAATTTATAACTTGTGATATGTATTCAGATGAATCAGAATGTGATTTGATTGGATCAAATAAATTTAAGATTGTTCAAGGTATGTTTGATGCTTTTTTTTGATGTAAGAAAGAATGTAAATAATGTAAAAAAGATGTGATGTGTTCATTTGTTTATAAAATTATAGATATTGGAAATAATGAAAGGATGGTTTTATTTTTAGGCTGATGATGACATGAATGTATATGTCGAAACGTCCCTTGATATAACAATAAAATAAAATAAATGAAAAAAATATAACTGTGTTATTATTTTTTGCAAACAAAGAAAATCAACACCTATTCTAAAAGAGAATTGGGATCCTCGAAAAATAAATAAATAAATTAATATAAATAAAATTCTCAGATCCAATCTTATAAATAAAATATTTATAATTAAAAGTCTGATGATGACGGTTAAACCTAAGAAACTATAGTCTGAAAAAAATTACATATATTTATTTATATTTGATATATCACCAACAACCTCATTAATTTCTCTTTATAAATATTTTTTAATAAAAATTTTATGTGGATCAGAGCTCAGTTTGAATGCCTGATTCAAATACGCCATATGTAATGATAATATTTATCTGAAGAACTTCTTTGCTCCGTTCTTATAATGAATTTGTTGTTTGCCATTTTTTTTATAATATATATATAGATATATATATATATATATATATATATATATATATATATATATATATATATATATATATATATATGCATGTGCAACTGCGCTTCTGAAGGTTACCGACGATTGTAAGGCAATTATAGAAGAATCTGGATCCGCCATCTTGGTGCTCCTTGATTTTAAAAATGCTTTTGGCTATGTTGACCATAGCATCCTAGTTCCTAAACTGCTCTGGTGCTGCCTGTAGACTAATCTTCTCTTATCTGTCAGGGCGAAGCCAGTGGGTGGAGACGGGTGGTGAGGGCTCCTCCTCTAGAGCTCTGACACGGGGTGTCCCCCAGGGCGGGGTTTTATCTCCCCTGCTTTTCTCCCTATTTGTCAATGATCTTCCAGAAGTTCTCCGCCATTGTAGATACAATCTCTTCGCCGATGATCTTCAGATCTATTCCCCCCTAGGACACGTTGACTGGAGGCTTTCTGTTGAAAAAATTAATACTGACATTGAATCAATTTCCCAGTGGTCTACCTTGAATGAATTGATGCTCAACCCCACGAAGACACAGGCGATTGTATTATCCTCCCGCGATCAGGGAGTGATTCCTGCGGTGAATGTCTGTGGCACTGACATCCCCTACTCCGAACATGTCAGAGATCTTGGCATGGTCATTAACTCTATATTGACATGGGGTGACCATGTTGGTCTGATTTGTAAAAGAGTATATGGCTCTTTGTATCCTCTCCGAAGAATGGCGCACGCAACACCTGTCTGGCTGCGCCGAAGACTTATTCTCGTCTTATTATTACCCCACTTCTTGAATGGAGAGGTCGTCTACTACGGCCTCGACCGCGTTTCTCTCTACAGGTTATTGCTGGCATTTAATTCGTGCATAAGATACATTTACGACCTGGGCCTTATGGATCATGTTTCTGAGCGGGTAGTAGAGGTATTAGGCTTCAGCCTTCCTAACTATCTAAAGGTTAGATACCTGAGGTTTGTCCATAGTGTCCTTATATCGGGGTCTCCTTCCTACTTGGCGGAACAACTTACCCCTGGTCCTTCAATAAGATCAAGAGCCCTGGTATGCCCGCGACATCAGACTGCCCTCAGATCGAAGTCATTTGAGATCATAGCCCCACGAATATATATTCAGGAAAGATTTCACTTATAAAACTAAATTTATTATTACAATTAATGAAATCTATTACATGTTGAGCAATTTAGTTGAACGTTTGCTTCTCTCTCGAAACTATGTCAATAAACATATCACGATGTAATTTTAATTTTTCATAAGTGAAATCATCCTTATAAAATTCAATAATTTGTTGGTCATCGAAATCTTTACCAACAGCGAATTTTTCCATGTCGTTTGGATGTTGATGGTTTCGAATCACTAGCTCTAAAATAAATTGAAGGTGTCGATGTTTCTAGAATTTTTTTATCTCATTTGAAAGACAGTGAGAGGACTTACTATGATTACGTTTACGATAAACTAATTTGAAAGATGAAAATTGGCAGAATGATTTCAAAGAAGGGGAGGTTACAAGTGAAAATCGTGTAGTGCATACCCAATTTGTTTTTTTTAATTTTTTTTTAATTACCGAAATTTTACAAGATAATTAAATTCAGAATTCAGATTGGTTGATATCAGAATTATCTCTAATAAAAGCACTTAGAAAACTACCAGAAATCCCTGCAATAAAACTAATCAAAAATAACATTTTATATAACAATAAATCACAAAACTTTTCTACTTTATATGAATTATGAGCTTATAACTTTTCATTTTTGGGGGTATATTTTTAAAAGGTTAAAATTTCTTGGCTGATAATACGTTTAGCGTTTGCTGTCTGTTTTCTTCAACTAGATAACTTGAGACTACTTTTCTTCCTCCAAACAGATTAAATTTGACAATCTAAAAGTAAGGCGAGGCAAAAAAAAAAAAACAACCTGACCTGCCTTATTGATCTACATCAATTATATTTTCAATCTAGGAAGGCGAATTCTGCCAAAAATGATATGAAAAACCTTTTATCTCATCTTGGAATATCCAGACACATATTTTCCAGGCCAGCTTTTTCTATCCCAACCTCTTTCTATCTCTCTCCCTTATTTCTCCAACCCCCTATTCTCTCTCGTTGAAGATCACCCCAAGACATCCCTCGGTTACGTTTTTTTACTTTCTTTTTTCCATCGGTTGTAAAGTGCAAAGTTTCTCGTCTTCCTCTTTGGACTTTTTTCCCACAGTTGAAAAATAAAAATATTAAAAAAAAAAAATACAGACACAACCTTTTTGTTAGAAAAGAAAATTTAACAGAAATGTGTTCAATATAAATTTAAAGGTACAATAGAATATAATACCTTTGTATAAATTGTTGAAATTTTCTTAATGGAAAATCTATTCCGTCCTAAGATATTGGGCTATTAAAAATAATGCACCCCTCTTTATAAGAAAATACAAACTCCAAATACACACATATATTATTTTCATTTAAAACAGATTATTTGGTTATTTTTGTCGTTAAAATATTTTGAGTAAAGATAGTTAATAACTAAATAACTAATAATAACAAAAAAATATAACACCAATGAGAATTGCCGCTCCAAAAGGCTTGTACCCCGTGGCTATATCCCATTTGCCCCTGGTTATTTATCTATATTTCGCCTTGTCACCCGTCTTGATTTGGAAAATTTCAAAATTCATTGTTTTAAGTATATAGCTATTCTATTTTTTTTTTTACCATTTTTGGTAGATACCTAGTAATTAGTAAAAAAAGCATAAGAAGGAGCAGGTGTGAGTCGAGACTCGCTACCATATCTTCAAAATACTTAGAATGTAAAAATTTCATATATCGGTAAAAGGAGAAAATGAGGGTATTTATGGAATTTCTTCATAACTTTAAACTTTAAGTTTTCTTTTTGTTGACTTCATAATTTTAAATAAACTTGCTTTTATACCTAATATCTTTTATGAATAAATTTAGTGGGGTAAAGGCTGATTGTAGGCGTAGGGTCAAGAGGGACGGTTGGTGGGGTGGAGAGTGGTCTGCATAGGTCGTCATCCACTAGTATATGGTATATACCGAGGGGTGATCCCGCTTGGAAATGGTTACTCCTCTTCGGAAGTACACGGGAAGTCACTTGAAATATTTAGAAGTACTTGGAAATATTTGGAATTGCTTGGAAATATTTGGAGGATACTTGGAAATATTTGAAAGTACTTGGGAATCTTTGGAAGTATTGGAAATATTTGGAAGTGCTTGGAAATATTTGAGGGGTGATCCGCTATTGGAAGTAGGTGTACACCTCTTTGGAGTATTTTGGAAGTACTTGGAAATATTTGGAATGTACAGATGGGTAAAGACATGCAGGAGGCACTTGCCGAAACATTTTATGGAAAGTGCTCGGGAAGTACTTGGGAAGTACACATTGGAAGTACGCTTGGATTTCATTTGGAAGTGCTTGGAAATATTTGAGGGGTGATCCGCGATTGGAAGTAGGCAGGTGTACACCTCTTTGGAAGTATTTTGGAAGTACTTGGAAATATTTGGAAGTACTTGGAAATATTTGGAAGTACTTGGAAATATTTGAAAGTACTTGGAAATATTTGGAAGTTCTTGGAAATATTTGGAAGTACAAGTGGAAGTAGGTGTACATCATATTAGGTTGCGGTTCACCCCTCGATATACTATATGTAAAAAGTAGAGTACTAGCCTACTGATCAATGAAACTGGGTTCAAGACTAACTCACTGCAAAACTATAATTTGAAATTTAAATAAAAATATTCCCTTAGGATCTGATCAAATCTACAGGGATTTCTCATTCTCCATGATAAAAAAATTAATCTTAAAGAAAAAATTATTTGAATAAAATTTTAAGAGAATTTTTCATTTCCGGTAAAATGAATACATATAACTTGTCAATTCCAAGTTTGTATCATATTTAGTTTAAGACCTATCATTCCTCTGACAGACACGGATGGACAAATGGACATTCTGATAGATATTATAGAGTGACTAATAAAGTAAATAGGGCCTCATTTGACTTTTGAACGAAACTCTAATAATATCGAAAAAATACAACAAATTCACTCATATTGTAAGTGAATCCAATTTAGTAATTATAATTAATTATTAAATTATTTATATTAATAATTATATTAAATATTTATTATTCTTCATAAATTAATAATTGTCATAAAATCTACATAATATGAAATATAATTGAACATATATTATTATATTATTCTATTCCCCCTCATTAATATGATTTTTACCCCTTCAATTTTCCAATTCAATGAAGAGCTTGTTGTGAGTTGGATATTCAGGGGCTCTCTATGATTTGTTTAAATCAACATATTTATAGCATTTTAAATTTTTTCAAAATAATCAATAATAATTAAATTTCGATAAATTATTCATAATAATATCTAAAGCCGTTCAATAAATTTTTAATAATAATCCTGGTTATTATGATAAAGTTTATTTTTATTTTTAAAAAATTAACATGACATTTTTGTATTTTATGAAAATACTTAATTATTAATGTATAAATTGCATTATAATAAAGAAAAAACAACTAACTAATTTTGAAATTTTTTTATTTTAAATAGACTGAAAAAATTCTTTCAAAAATTTTTTATATTATAATATTAAAATGTGAAAAATCTTCATCCACCTTTTGACCAGATATCAGATCATAATTTTTATAAAAAAAATAAAAATAAAACCGACTTCAAAATTATATAAACAAAACAAATAAACATAAACAAAGAAATAAACAGGTTCATAAACAAAGAAGTTATGGGTGAACATGAACATAACAAAACAAAAAAGGTCCAATACCAATTAAATTTAGTTTTTTACCAATCGGAAACTATACTGAACACAATGCAAAAAAATCATCAAAATCGGTTCACAATTGGCGAAGAAATCGAGTAACATAGACACAAAAAAATTCAGTCGAATTGAGAACCTCCTCCTTTTTTGAAGTCGGTTAAAAAGGATGCGAATATCAATTTAGATAAAATGCTTGTTTTTGCAATATCAAATTGATATTTATCTGTACCTTTTCTTTTTGATGTCCATAATTTTTAATTATTTTTTTTTAATAACCCTTCTTTTAAGCTCTGAATTGTATTTTTTGTTTTTTTATATACATGTCTTCCAATTGAGTCCTACCCCTCCCCCCCCCCAAAAAAAAAAATCTCCTTTAGTGAATCCCACTTGTCGAAGGTTTCCAAACCGCCGCCAGGTGGTCGCCAACTGGTTGCGGTGGGGTTGCGGGTAGATTCCGATTTTCTCTCTAATGCCTTTGTGTGTTTCGAATTGCCCTCAAGGAACAAAGAACAAAGTGATCTTACAATACTTCATTGACACACGATTAAACAAAATCAAACAACAACAACAACAACAACAACAACAAAAACCCAGGACTATAAATAATCATGGTGTTTGGTTCACTCCTATAAGATAAATAAATAAATTTAAAAAAAATATAATAGAAAATAAATAATTAAATAATAAAATATATTAGAAAATAAATAAAGGAATAAATAAAATTTATGTAAAAAACAGTATAAAGAAAATACTTAGAGATTGTCAACTACTGAATCTGAAATGTTAGGGATGATTTTTAGTTCCTGTCATAAGAGTTGATTTCACTCCATAGGAAATTGAACCCAAGTGCCAAAAAAATATCCGGCTCATTGGTTTGCATAAATAGGATAGAGGGAAATGTTTGATAACAAATAAATAATAAAAGTAAACATATTTATATTTGATATATATGTGTATGTTTATTTGCATCAAGCAGAGGATAACCTTTTGGTTTCTCTTTAAAATTTTGGATATATAATCTGTATACCACTTCCTTCTCATGGATGGTTAGTTTTTCCATGTTTAGTCTTCTGGGGGCCCACAGATTATGTATAAAAAATTTGTTTAGATTTGGTCCAAGGGCCTATATTTTCGTTTTTTAGCCTCTCCTCCCTATTGGCTGGTTAGTTTTTGTATTTTTAGTCTTCTGGGGGCCCACTTATATAAGGTTCAATAATATTAAACACTTGTAATAAGCCAAGAATACTAAATAGACGTAATTGGAATTAAGATGATTCGTCGATATCTTAGAGGCTGTCAATAAATTACGCTACAGAGTAAGGAGAGAGGGGCATCTCAGATTTGTGACAAAATGTGACAGGGGAGTCTGGTGATCTTAAAAATTGTGATGTCACAAAAGGCAAATTAAAATATTTATTAATTTCCAAATATATTTTTTTTAGATTTCAGGTTTCTATAATTATTAAATTATAGGGTATAAGAGTGATAGTGTGACGTCATAATACCTTCCTGCCTCAATGAAAATGTGATAGAATGTGACACAGGGGGCGGGAGGGTCTACAAATCTTGGAATTCGTGTGACGTAATTTATTGACGGCTCCTAATTCTCGGGTCATTTTCAAGTGCCGAGTAGAAGTTTTTTAATCAAGTGAGTACTTTTTCCCAGTACATGAACATGACTCCAGAGTTAGGTGTCGAAACGTCGAAACTTCTCTATCGATAAATAAATAAACCACAAAACCTTCTCATCTGCGATTTAAAAACTAGCTGAAATATCTTCAAACTCCAGCTATGAAATCTATCATAGCTTTCTACTAATATTAAATAAAAAAAAAGATTCCGATGAATTGATAACCTCCTCCCTTTTTGAACTCGGCTAAAAAACCTATTTTAGATGAGTTAAAAGACTTCACAAGTGCATTTCCATATACGCTATTTTAGTGCTTTGACTTATGCTATGAAAGTCTATGTATCGCTTTTATAGGCATCACCTTAATGTATATAATATTAAACACTTTGTGCTTATAATAAGCCAAGAATTCTAAATGGACTCAAATGGAAACTCAATTAAGATTCATTTTGATGTATTCCCTCTCTATTTGTCACTAGGTAGTCAAATTAGTTAGTATAGCATTAAGGTTATCGTGTTGATATTGGGATTTGTGCATTCGCTTATTTCAGAGAATCTATCTATCAATATTTATGTATACAAATAGAACTGAGAGAGCGCCAAATATTGAAGCTGATTCTATATATAGGGGAATTATAGGTACTTAATATAATTTCAAACACCTCCGAGTAGATAATTATTGATCTAATATAATTTGAGCAACAAAATCCTGAGCTGATTGTGCTATTGTGGATCCTCCTTTGTTAACCTCGGATTTTTTAATCTATTGTTTCATTGTGCGGAGCTGACGGATTTGTTTACCGCCTACCTTGGTTCTCCTAAAGAATGAATCAGTTTATGGTAAGCGTCGATGAAAAAACAAAAAAAAAAAAAATAATTGGCAGGTTCTAATGTGGCCATCCACTTGACTTTACCATACACCCTGGCCCCTCTCTTATATTCTTGTATTTAATATTTAATAAAATTATTTATAATTAATAAGTTGTTGTAGGGAAATAAGGACAATAACAGCTTATGCAAGTATTTTTTATTTTATGCTAACGTTTCGTCAGGGCTCAAACAAATTAATTTCTTTACTTATATAGTGCCTATATATGTTTGCTAAGAATGAATATTTATAAAATCACAAATATGAAAAGAAATTAATTTGTTTGAGCCTCTGAGAAGTCAACAAAGTTGACGAAACGTTGTCATAAAATAAAAAATACTTGCATAAGCTATTGTTCTTATTTCTCTACAACAACTTATTAATTTAATCGATGGACATAAATAATCAAAATAATTATTTATAATCAAGTAAGGGGGGGTTAGTTTTTGCATTTTTAGATTACTGGGGGCCCACTGATTATGTATATAAAATTTGGTTGAGGTTTGTACAAGGGTAAAGATTTTCATTATTTGGTCATAAACCCCCCCCCTTATTTTGGGTGGTAAGTTTTTGCATTTTTAGACTTCTGTCGCCCACTGATTATGTATACAAAATTTGGTTAAGTTTGCTCAAATAGCCTAGATTTTTATTTTTTGACGGCCCCCCTTAATTTTTGGGCCAGAAAAAATATTTTCATTATTATAGGTTCATTTTATAATATATTTCAATTTTCTTGTTTTTTTGGTTTGAAAATATTATAATTTTACTTTTTAACCTCCCCTAGCCCCCTTAATTGTGGGTCGATGTACACCAAAATCTAATCAGCTCTTTATCTCAATATACCAAAACTACATGTGGAATTTGGTTTTGATATTTCCACTATTTTTTGAGCTAGCTCGTCCATAAACATTTAGTAACGCTCAGACTAACAGGCTAACAGACATTCTGACAAAGCATTTAATATCTCAAAAAATATAATTTTTTCGATGTTCACTTATTAGAGCTTTTTTATAGAGCAAAATGCCATAGTTTTGCCCAATTTTTTTAATCAAAATAATTTCAGCCGTTTTTGAGATATTTCGAAAAAACGAAGCAAAAAAAACACTTTTTTACGCACGATTAGAATATTTGACTATACCTTGTATGGTAAAGTAATAATAAATAAAAAGATTAATATAAGCACTTTTACCCAGAGGAAAATTATACTAGAAATATAATAATATAATGAGGCACATGGACCAATAATTGGATCATTTATTGAGTAAACACCGTTGTTTAATCATTCCATTGCTTGGCCGCCATATTGTTTCTAAGAGTTCCTAAACTTAAGTCCTCAAATGACCTCAAATATGATGACCATAGTTAGACTCCCTCTATGACAGCATAGCCCTTAAAAAATATTAAATTACGGAAATTCGATCTGGTAAACAATTCATACCCATATAGAGTAGAGTTTATTTTTGTCGAATTTAGCCCCAGGGCAGACCGTTTTTGTTGAGTTTTGTATGCTAAGCGCTGTCCATCCATCCCTATAAAATGTAAATTAGCACTCAATCACTCTTACACTCTCGAATGCAATTATAGGTTTAGGTGGGCATTAGGTGCAACACTAATAGCCTTCCGGCTTTTCTCGAAAATCAAACTGTACTAGGAATTATTAATTAATTACTATGGAGAAGCAATAAACATGCTTTAACGAGATGATTTTAAAGGTATTCTCATGATTGTAGGTTAATAATTACAAATAAATAGGGGCTAAGTATACCAAGAGTGTAGCGTGCCGGCTTTCTCGACCAAGACTCGAATTCACAGTCCCAAGCACACTATATTCACTTGCAGAAATGAGAGCTGAAATTTATTGGTTTTTGGAAATTATTTTGATTAAAAATTATTTTTAAATACTCTCTTCTCCCGTCCGTTTTCTGGGTACATATCCACATTTCTACAGTCTTTCAATCCGAAGATAGCTTCAGTTCCGACCCAATCCCTTAAATTTTTTCTTATTTTAACTGACTACAGAGGTTGCATCTTTTTGGTGCAACTTCTTTTTATATCAATATCATCATAAAAAAGTTAGTTGTGACATCACCCCTTTAAGTCGAACGCTCCTTAGAGCAGAATTTAAAAAGACAGCAATACATGT
>JALMQS010000099.1:44065797-44142864 GCA_024734495.1 Forficula auricularia | reverse complement strand
AATTGCTTGCCATAATTCACATCACACATATAAATTTGTATACATTGTAGTGCCTTATTCAGTTTCCTCAAGTACCATCTGAAGAAGGGCTCCAAATTATATTTTGAGTTAAATTTTCAAAAATATTTTGTTTTATTTGTGTAAATTACTTTGCATTAATTTATTTATCTATTTTTTATGTACTTATTTTTACCAGAGAAGATCACTTCCCTATTTTTCCGGACGGTTATTTTTAACATTATAGCGGACTAATTTTTCGTCCGCCCATGTAATTGCATATGGCGGAGGGTTTCGGTGACTTGAGATTCAACACAAGTGGAGATCATTTATCGCTACTTGAATGTTTGGCCCATTCTCATTCACAATATTTGTCCTTTCTCGATTGTTCAAATATTCCATGCACATTTCGCTCTTTCGCAAATCACTATGATTTATTTGGCAGATTTGGTCAAATAAATATGAACAGTGTCAAATGGTCTTTCGATATTTTGTTACGAGAGATTTATCTCATAATAATAAATCACAAAATATAGAAAAATATTGTAAGATATTTTTCTAACCGTTTCAATGAACAATTTCTTCCACTTTTTTCTTGAACATGAAGTTCAATTAACTTTATTATTAACTAACACACACAAAAAATACTATAAATAATTTCTCAGCAATTTGACTTCTAATCCAAATGATATTTCGTATATTGGTTTGGAAAAAAATTAATTGAACTTGATTAGAAACTCTAATTATGGTATATAAATTGGTTTCTCTTTGGACTACGAGCCCCGTCCCATCTCAATTGGCCCACCAATATTTTTTCTTTTTAAATAAAATTATGCTAATTCACGGTAAATTTAATTTAAATATTTATTTTTATTATCATTTGGAACAACATTTTAAACAATTTAAAACATTTTATTGTAACATTTAACTTAAAATTATTTTTTAATTGTTAAAAACATATTTTTATATAAAAAATAGTTCTTTGCTTTTCACGATTTTTTTTTAAGAATCTTTGAATATGTGAAATAATCAAGTAGGCTTTGCCTTTTTCCAACAAAAGAAAGTTTGTTTTGTTTATTATTAGTAAAAATGACTCGTGGAAAGGTTGTTGATGAAAAAATTCGCTCAATTATTATCAATTTATTTAAAAAGGAAAATCAAACGCGGAAATTGGCGATCTAGTTAATTTATCAAAGTTTACTGTCAGAAATATTATTCGAGTTTATAAAACAACGGGTACAATAGCTACAAAACCTCGGTATGCGTCGAAATCCAAAATATCAGATGCTGATAGACGGGCATTGAAGAAGATTATTAGAAAAAACAGGCGTTCGAACTATGGTGAATTATCTGTTCTTTGGAGCGATGCTGTGGGGCGAAGTGTTTCAAGATCCACGTGCCATAGAGAAGCCCTTAAGTTAGGTTTTAAAACTTACAAGGTAATTTTATTGCAACTTATTCCAAATTTTTTTTTGTAATTTTACTAATTTTTTTTAGGCGAAAGAAAAGCCACTCTTGACATTAAAACAAAAGAAAAACCGGCTTAAATGGGCTAAAAGTCACATTAATTGGACGAGTGATGAATGGAATAGTGTCCATTGGAGTGATGAGTCTCGTTTTGAAGTTTGTGTTGGGGACAATCGAAGCAGAGTTATTCGTCAGAAAAATGAAGCTTTCAATTCAGATTGTTTAAAAAAGAAAGTAAAATTTCCTGCTTCAGTTATGGTATGGGGTTCAATGTCTGCTAGAGGTGTTGGAAAACTTCACTTCATTGATGGAATTGTAAACACCAATAAATATTTAGAGATTTTAAAAAAATCGTTACTTCCAACAATGGCAGATGCATTGCAGAATAATAATAATTTTGTGTTCCAACAAGACGGGGCGGCCTGCCATACATCAAGAAAATCTTTAAAATGGCTTTCTGATCATAATGTTCCACTTTTGGAGTGGGTGGCAAACAGTCCCGACTTGTCATCAATAGAAACTCTTTGGCACACAATGAAAAAGCTATTACGAATACAACCAGCTAGAAACGTAGTCGAATTAAAACACAAACTTCAAAATATTTGGGATACTTTCACTCAAGATGAGTGTCAAAACTTAATAAGTACGTTGCCCAAAAGAATTCAAGCCGTAATTAAAAATAAAGGCGACGTCACACAGTGGTAAAGGTTTTGGATTTTGTATGCTTTCCTTGTTTTTAACTATTAAAAAACGAAATTTCAAAAAGTTAAATCTTACAATAAAATGTTTTAAATTGTTTAAAATGTTTGTTCCTAATGATAATAAAAATAAACATTTAAATTAAATTTACCGTGAATTAACATAATTTTATTTAAAAAGAAAAAATATTGGTGGGCCAATTGAGATGGGACGGGGCTCGTATAAGTAATTATGAGATATATTGAATTTTCAAATTGATAAAAAATATGAAATAAGATATTCATTAAGCTGTAATCGGACTGTAAACATATTTATATCAAAATGATTTATTCAGATTTCAAGTTTACAAATTTTTCAATATTATTTGTTATATTAAGTAGCCTTTATGTCATGATTTATGCCAGATATTCTATTCAACTTTCCTTCGGCGTCTACTGAGAAATTATTTAATTTTATGAGAGTCAGAACTTTGAGTAGTAAATTTCTGACTATAAAATATTATATATTTTAGTTGCTGAAGAAATTCAAAATAAAGTTGGCGAAACAATAAACTACATGAACAATTTGTATCTAATTTTTTATTTGCTATTAATGATCCTTTATAAATACCAAAATATTTTTTTCAGTGCATTAACTTACAACAAAGTTAGATTAAAAGATTAAATTTTGAATAAATGAACACCGTCAAAACCGGGGCATGCACTCGCGTTGCCCTAAAATACAAAAGCCGGATTCTGCGCTGTATTAGGACGGATATTTTGCCCTAAAAGCCGGACATCTTTTTTAAAAGCCAAACATAGCTTTTCAAAGCCGGACATCACTTTGATAATAAAAAAAAATATTGGTTATTAAAGTTGTTTATTAGTAATTATTTATTGATGAATCACAGTTTTTTTTGGCTTTTCGGCCATTCTAACCATCAGCCAATTTCCGATACTTATTATTTTTTTAAATTTTGCTTTGAGAATAATTTTCTTACCTTAAGTCGATGATCTCCAATTAATCGTAACGAGTTTCAGAGACCACTGCTTCACCTGTAAAAATAAAAAATATAATACATTTACATTAAATTAAATAATAATTAAAAAATTCTTTTAAGTAATTCTTTACTTTTTGATCCCACTCGACGATATATTAAATTAATTTATTCTAATTCCCATTTCTACTGAAATTTCATTCTTTATATTAAATGAAAAATATTAAATTTCTTTTTGGATCCACTTTTATATTTTTTATCCTCTTCTTTAATATTAATAACCAGAAGATAAAAACAAAAGTTTCAAGGACTTTTTGATTGCAATTATCTTCTCAAGTTAAAACAAAAAGAAAAAAATTAAATCGAAAAAGAAAAAGTAATATGTTTTAAATTTATCGTGGATTGAATTTTTTTATTATTATCATTATTATTTTTTTAATTAAATATTTTTTTGACGATTTAAACAAAATATATTTGTTTAAAGTACCTAACTATATTTTATTTCGATGGAATTAGTTTTGTTTTTTTCTTTTGAAATACATCCCGAAAACAACTTGAAAACTTTTTTGTTACGACATGAAATAATATATATTTATTATATAAATATTTCATTTTGTTTTCTAAGGTGGTAGAATGGACTCAAATTAGATTAATTTGCTAAAAATTACACTAAATACTATAGTTAAGGAAAAATGGACTTGTTTGTCGTTAGTTTTTAAGTAATAAATCAAACTGTGAATATATTTTTATTTAATATTATTTTTGAGAAACTAATAGTAAATAAGATATCCTATTAACCAATTCAGGTCTAAGGCCAGTCATTATTGATCATCCCAGGCGATATTTAAAGTTTAAAATAATAATAATATAATTTTATTTAATCGGGCTAAATTTTAAAAATGTGTTTCCTTTTATTATTTTTAGTAAAATTTAAAATATAAAGAAAAACCCAATGATTAAAAGAGCGACACCTATCTAGCGGAAGGGCGAGCAAATAATTCTTTTCGTGTAATCCTTTTTGAGAGATTTACGCAAATTGGTATACGTAGATACTTTGTTTTAAACCATTTCTTTGGTTTTTGTTTACCAATAGAACTTTTTTAAGAAATACACCAGAAAGAACTTTTTACACCCAAGATCTTTTCTATCACCTTGGACATACTCTTATACATCAAGATAGTCTCATTTACCGTTATAAATTGTTTATGAAAAAAAAATATATTATTTTATCTAGATATATCACTCGTACACCATCAAGAAGAAAATGAATGATCAATAAATGATCATAATTGATTATGTGTGATTTATAATAAAATTAATCTCCAAAAACAACATTTATATACATCTTCGATTTACGCTATTAAAAAAAACTTTAATTGTTTAGCAAGGTGAATCGTGGTAGTGTGCTGGTGGGATATGCAGATTCTGTTATGTGCAATATGTCCAATAAATATGTGCAATAAATAATATTTTCTTGAGTATATATACATTAGGGTGGTCCTTATTTTGGGTATTTTCGAGTTTTTACGCTGACAAGGGCTCATATGATTCGAAATAAATGAAAAAAAAATATCCCCCAAGTTGTATCAAGTCTCTATCTCAATTATAACATGTGCCCCCACCGATGCTTTCTCATCTAAATAAAGTGGGGTTTTTGGCATTCAAATATCAATTTTTTTATTCCGGCCAAAGTAATGGTTCAAAAAATTTGAAACTCTGTAGACTTTATACTAGTAGCTATCTCTCAGAATTTTTACAGATTTTTAGCTATTGTTTCTCGACCTAGAAGAAGCTTTCAAGGGTATTTCGAGCTCAAGTTTTGTTTTTTAAATGGAAACTTATATGTTTCTGTACATATTCTGAATCTACTAAAAAAAACTGAACAACTTTTATTAGAACTATTTTTTATACGACATCAAATAAAAAAATATTAAATCAATTAGATCTCAAAAAAAATCTTAATAATTATTTTTAAGAATTATTCAATTTAATTATCAAATAATAATGATTAAATAATTAATTATTAAATAAATATTTATTAAATCGAAAAGTCACAACAATGAAAATAAGTATTTATAATGATCTTAAAACTTCATTATACGTCGGTACACAGAATTAAGAGATTATTTTCTACTTAATAGAACTATTTAAAATTTTTGAGTTTAAATGGATATTTTTTGTTGAAGACAGAATTGAAATGGTCTTAATTTATGGCGAATCTGAGAAGAAGTGTTTTGAGATGGGCTGCCATTGAAATGGATGCAGGCGTTTTCCTGATAGGAATACACCCTCCCAAGCTTCATTTTATCGTGTTGTAAACTGTTAAAAAAAATACAAAAAAAAAACAGTAAATGTAAAGGCTGGGAAGAAACTAGAACAGGCCAAAATAAGGAAATTGGAACTGGAATTCATCCAGAAGACTTGCGATACACTCTGGAATGTCTCAGAGCAGTGTCGCAAAATTATTAAATTGTTAATTATTATTAAATTACTTATTTAATAATTAAATATTTGATCATTATTGTTTGATAATTAAGTTGAGTGATTGTTAAAAATAATTATTAGAATTCTTTTTTGAGATCTAATTGATTTAATATTTTTTATTATTTGATGTCGTATAAAAAATAGTTCTAATAAAAGTTGTTCAGTTTTTTTTGTAGATTCAGAAAATGTACAGAAACATATAGGTTTCCATTTAAAAAAACAGAACTTGGCCTCGAAATACCCTTGAAAGCTTGTTCTAGGTCGACAAACAATCTCATAGTTTAGTTTCCCCCTGATTTAATAAACTTTTATTTGAAACTTTTTTTAAATAATACACTGTTTTTGAGTTATAAGACTGTCTCAAGATAAAAAAATCCCTCGGTATAATCCATATACTAAATGACTCTTTTAACTTAAGAACGGACACGAACAATCTAAGCTGTATATATAATTTATTGAATAAATATATAAGGTTCATAAAAATAACGAATAATAATAATTAATTATGTGTGATTTTAATAAAATTTCAACTTCTAATAAAATTAATCATAACAAAAAAGCATCAACAGCTTCATTACATATAAATGTTAAAATAATTAAAAATTTGGGGGTCCAGTAGGCAACCAAGTATCTTGCTTGTCTGCTTAAAAAATCACCTAATTGTTGCTTTTTGATTAAATGAGGAAGTCAAAATAAAATGATCCACACACACACATACCAGCTGGATATAATTTCCTTGTCTAATATTTTCCCTTATACATCCTTTTTATTCTATCTCTGCATTATATCATTAGATAAACGAACGCATCGAATCCAATTATTCTGTCAACGATTTCAATGTCTCGTTTATTTTATGCAAATTCAATTTGTAAAATTATGAGAAACCATTTTCTTATGGATGCTGATAAATTCGTGATTTCCCAAGATCTTGTTATTATGGATTGTGCATACATAATTAGTATTTACTTAGATAGAATTAATTCGGTTAGGTTGTGCAGACATGCACGCATGCATACTTTACGCGCACTAATATATCTTCTTTACGGTTGCTGACTTGGAGCAAATCTAAACATTAAATTTACCTTTTCCACATTCATACATATATATATATATATATATATATATAAGTATACAAGTATATATATATATATATATATTTCTTGTCCACCCCTTGTTTCCAACCTTGTATAAATAAATCACATCCAGTAGACCGCGAACATAAAATGCAAGTGGAAATACCAGCCGAGTGGTGAGATTTTTAAAACTTGGATACTGTCTCGTCCTCCTACTTTCATTTTAAGCTCAGGCTTTTCTTTGTTTTCATTTTAATTTGATCCTGCCATTTATTTGAATTTTTTTTATTTATCAAACTTTTTTATAATATTACAGTTCTTTGATAGTTAGCGTTGTATATATACAGTTCAGATGGGGTGAGGGTGGGAAGTAAGTTAAAAGTATTTTTTGAAAAATGCTATAAATTTACTTCAATACATTGTACATTCTTCTAAAATATTTTAAAATTATTTAATCAAATGTTATCGAAATTTTAGTCGAGTTTTTCTAAAAAGGGTTTTATACATGGATGGGGCATAAAGACAACATTTTGAAGACGTATAAAAAATGACAAAATTTAGCTAGAAAATAACTGAATATATTTTTGAAAAGAACATAAAATAATTTATTTTTTAATGTGTTTTAAATATTATATCAGACGAAAAAAGTGGAAGCGGTCAAAAATGAAAATTCTAGCACTTTCGACCAAACTCAACCAAATGTTGTATACAAATTCTTTGGTACCCAGAAGGCTAGAGATGCAAAAACTAACAACCCGAAATTGGGGGAGGGTCAAAAATGAAAATTCTAGCCATTTCGACCAAACTATGTATACAAAATTTGGTTGTTTTGTAAAAGGGCTAGAATTTTCATTTTTAACCTCCCCCCTTTTTGGGCGGTTAGTTTTTGCATTTCTAGCCTTTTTGAGATCCACAGAATATGTATACAAAATTTGGATGAGTTTGGTCGAAAGGGCTAGAATTTTCATTTTTGACTCCCCCACTCCTTTATGTCTGATTATGTTTAAAATATATTTAAATATTTTATTTTTAAAAATAATATATATTCAGTTTTTAGTCTAGTTAAATTTTTTCATTTATTTTTAACTCTTCAAAATATGGAAGATCTTTATGCCCCACCCTGTACTTCCCTTCTTAGAATTTTATATAATTATCATAATTAGTTAAATTAAAATCAACTATTTTAAATTAGGTATGATTTTAATGTATCATGAGCTTTAGTTTATTGGGATAATATTACAAGCCTCCCTCTTAATTTTCTTAAAAATATCTTCATATTAAAAACATTTATTCTAATAGTATAAAGTATAATAATTAAAATACAACCAAAATATATATTTTTGATAATTTTAGAAGGACGAAGTAAAAGTGGTACACATTCAAATTTTTTATTGATACCATGTTTTTGATAGGGTAACTATTATTTTTGGCGATTGTTTATAGTCATTTTAGTCGATTTTTTAAAAAAAAATCAAATATTAAATAAATAATTAAAATACTAAATTTGTGATGTTATTTACCTATTTATTGATTTGAACTTTCTCCAATAATCTCTATTGGTTTTAAACAAATATTTTAAATAAAATAAAAACATTGATTTTTACACCGATAGCGGTCCCATGGGAGCCCCTGAAAGTTATGCAAACACTGAGCATTTATTTGAATTGGCTTCATAACTTCACGGCGCTTTTTTATTTATTTTGTTTTTTCTAATAGCCCAAGAGCCCCACGACGGCCAAACCTTCGTTATTTTATAAAGCTGAAAGTTTGCCTGTCACGTATCCCCTATAAATTAAAGATATTAAAAACTATAAAGGTTGGAGTTGTGGTTACTTTGGCAGGTAACAGGTAATAAAGGTGAATAAAATAGTACTTTAAATTCGTTAAAGTATAAAGCTCAATTTTTATATTTTCTTCAGGATAACTTTAGAAAATCTCGTCATCCATTGCCGGACACTTATGACAGTTGCTACCCCTGCGGAGCACCTAAACTTTGTCAGATTATAATTATACTTTCGTTATAACAACTGTAAAAAAATTAATTTATAATATTTGTAGCATTCATAAAAAATGTTACCTCCAATAGGCGGACAGTTTTAATGGTTTTTACACTAGATTTTAGAACATTTCGGTTGTATTGAAGTAACCATTGGTGAGAACATGGAGGAATCGTCTTAAAATCAAAAATAACCATCGATTCTTATCTAATACTAGAGGAATAACCTTATTGCATTCCATTTTTGTTGTTTTGACTATTAATGGCAACCTCTACTGAAAACGTGGAAGAATCGACTTAAAATCCAAAAGAAAGTTTAGGTGTCTGGCAAGGGCAGCAACTGCAATATAGGTGTCAAAGCAAATGGATGACGAGATTTCTAAAGTTATCAAAAAAAAAAAAAATTGAGCTTTGTCCACTAACGAATTTACTTTTTTATTTATTATTTATTTATTTATTTATTTATTTGGCTCAGTTTACATACACAGTTTACATATATTTGGCTCAGTTTACATGCACAGTTTACATATATATTAATACATATTGAACCTTAACAATATTTATCAATTAAAATTTGAATCAAAATTCAAATCATGAACACAACTATATGTATTATATTAAAATGAAATAAAATAAAATTTAACCCTCTGTAAGATTAATCTTGAGTCGAGGGTTAAATTTTAAGATAAATTAACAGAGAAATTCAAAAACATAAATTTAATAAATTACTTTAAATTAAAGACATAAAAGAACAAAGACAAAATAAAAAGTAAAACAACATAAAGTAAAGTAAATCAAAATAAAATAAAATCGTCATACAAATTCACATTCTTAGAAAGCCAGAATTAATTAAAAAACTCTTTATATGTCTAACATTTCTAAATTGATCATAATTATATCTATACTTTATTGCCATTCTCAGGCCAACAATTTGAGCATGTCTCGAGTATAATTCAGTTTTAATCCTGGGCAAAATTATATTTGTTCTGCTAGATATACGTGTGGGGTAATAATGCAAATTGTAATTTGTACAATTTATTCTATATAAATGAATACAAGCATTCAATAGGAATAATTGTTTTAAATTCAGTACCCTAAACTCATCATATAACGCCAGCGTGGCAAATCTTGGATGCTTTTTTAGTATAATCTTAATAACAATATTCTGAGCAACAGAAAGACCCCTTAAAATGAATTCACTTGTATTCCCCCAGACCAAAATCCCATACAACAGCAAAGACTGACACAAGGAGAAGTAGACCATTCTTAGAACTTCATAACTAAGAATGCCTCTCAGAATCTTAAATTTATAAAAGAGTTTTCTGATACTGCTAGTCAATTTCAAAATATGTGTCTTGAAGCTCATTTTGGAATCGAAAATAATTCCCAGATATTTACATTCATTTACAAACTTCAAGACTTGGCATGAACATTCCTGAGAGACAGTACAATTGATAGAGTGGAGAGTGATGTGAGGTGTGCTCTTGGAGGAGCACTTTCTCTCACCATTCGAGAAAGGAAACCAATGAAGTTTTTTTGAATGTTGCAAGAAAATTGGTATTAAGATATTTCTTAACCAATCTAAAATCATCAGAAGCAGTTTTTGTCAAGTTATTAAAACAGTCGCCCGAAAAGATAAAGGCAGTGTCATCTGCAAAACAAAAGGGTAATCCATTAGTCTTAATAGAAAAATATTATTTATATATAAAATGAATAGCGAAAGGGCCTAAATACGGATTCCTGAGGAATACCAGTGTTCACAGTTGTTAGGTTACTCTTGATTTCATCAATCTTTACAATTTGGGTTCATATGATGTAAGACTTTATCAAATCAAGAGCGATTCCACGAATACCATAATTTTCAATCTTTATTAATAATTTATGACTAATGAGTCAAATGCTTTTTCTATATCAAAACAAACCAAAGACATAATCCCCCTATCAAGACTTTGACAGATGTGTTTTGAAACATCAAAAAGAGCATGAGATGTAGATATATCAGGCTGGAACCCATATTGTCTTTTGGATATTATAGCATGTTTATGTATAAAGGACATCAATCGGACCTTGATACATTTTTCCAGTATTTTTTGACAGAGATAGTGTAAGAGAAATATGTCTATAGTTTCCTAAGGACTTTTTGTCTCCACTTTTAAAAAGTAGTAGAATTAATTGCACTTTTGAATCCTGAAGGGTATTTACCATGAAGAAAACTCAGATTAAAAATATGCACTATCGGGATCTTAATATAATCTTTCATGTTGATCAGTATTCTATTAGTTATTCCAGTCGCTATAACTATTGTATTTTTTGAGACCACTCAATAAATCAGAAATCTCATCAATAGTAACTGGATTCAAAAATAGAGAATCCGATATTCTTTTCACTTTGTTCAAAAATATAATTATTACTTTCTTCTTCCCAGAACAAAATCTCGATCACTAAAAAATTTTATCTTTAATTCTATCTCCAACATTTGCAAAATGTGAATTAAAAGGTATTTGCAATTTGTAATTTATCACAAATTTCAGATCCATTCTCATCCAGGACACTATATATTTTGGACTCTATCATTAACATTTTGTTCTCTCTTGAAGTTATCAGTCACATTGATTTCATGGTACCATGACTATCTATTATTTCCTTTTTATAGAACACTTGATTTGGCAAGAGCTATCACTGAAGTCAAAACATTTCGATATCTGTTGTATTTGACCCTTAATGAAAAATCAAGAGGATTGCCAATTACTTTTTTATAAAGACTTGTCTTTTCCTAATTGAAATTAATATACCCTTGGTCACCCAACATTTAATTCTCTGGATTTATTATTTACTTTCTTTTTATAGGTGGATTTTTCTAGAGACAATGACATGATATTATAAAAATTTGAAGGGCCAGATCCACATTTTATACACCTTTATTACCTGTTACCTGCCAAAGTAACCCACAACCCAAACTCTATAGTCGCTGGTCGTTCTTACCTGTATAGGGGACATGCACAGAAAAAACTTTCAGCTTTATAAAATAACGAAGGTCTGGCCGTCGTGGGCTCTTGATCTATAACCATTCTTAATAAACGCTTTATAATTAAGAATTCAAACCTTCACTGAAATTTAACTTGCGATATACAAATATCTGTAAAGAACCAAATATTAATTTATTTACAATATAATAATTTATAACTCATTTAATATTTTATTTTTTTTTATTTTTTAGTAACCAATATTTGAAACTTGAAAGCTGATTCTTTATTTTATTTATTAAATTAATTTTATCCTTTTTGAAAAATTAAAACTCTGAATTGTTTAATTTGATCTATTTTTTAATTATTTGAAACCCTTAATAATTTTAATTATATTTAAAATATAAAATATTGCGAAAGTTTTTAAGCTTTATGAATTTGATAATTACTCATTTTTTATTTATTATTTTTAATTATTAATTTATATTCAATAATAAATAATTCATATTCAATAATTCAATATTCAAATTAAAATCATTTTTAGTATAAAAAAAATTAATGCTCTTTTGAGAGTATTTTTTTTTATTTTTTATCTTGATTTTCAACAAAGGATTTTTAAGATAAGCCTAATTGTCAATCTGATTTCAATAAAAATTATTTTTTAAAAAAATTAACATCCTTAACTATTGAAAAAGAGCTTTAAAAATATTTAATCACTTTAAATTTGTCATTAATTAGATATCTAATTTAAAATAACTTTACTCTAATGACATAATTGAGGTTAGGCCAATCTATATCGAGGGTGTTTCATATACCTTCTTGAAATTTTGATAATGATAGTAAATATCGCAGGGTGATTGATCAAACCGATGTAACGTCTTTGGTTCAGAAAATGGAAGATTTTTTGCCCTGTTAATATTACTATAAAATTTGAAAAAGATCAATTTTAGTGGATGTAGTTAAATTATATAAAATTAAAGGGTTAAGGCAGTCCGAATAAATACAATTATCAAAGTCAACGTTTCGATTTATTTTCAAATTTTCCTTAGGACTTTGATTGTTGTGGATATGAATAAATATACAATATATCGTCCATGTAGTAATAATCTTAAGTCTTGAAGAGGATTTGAAAATAAATCGAAGCATCGACTTCAGAAACATTTTTATTTATTCTGAACCTTTTATGATTTTTTTTTATAAAATTACTTACCTATATATATATTTTTTATAGTTAAAATAATAAATTATTTTTTGGTGAAGTTAGATATACTCAAAAAGAAAAAATACTTATTTTTTTTACTTAGGGAAAATGGTGCAGTTTTAGGTGAAACATGATATTAATTAATAAAGTAAAGGGAGTGTAGTTTCACAGTGAATGAAATAAAACTCAAAGAGGTTTATACAAACTCAATATATTTCGGATTATTACTACATCATCAAGAGTTTACAGATTAAAAACATTTTTCCTGATGATGACTAATAATCCGAAATATAAATTGAGTTTGTATAACCTTTTTGAGTTTTATTTCATTCACTGTGAAACTACACTCCTTTTACTTTATTAATTCAAATATTTATTGATTTTATATAGATTATAAAAAATACAAATCTTTAAAAAAAAATCTTAATTAACTTAGATTTTTCGGGAGAATTTCTCCTTTAACAATGACCTTTACAGAATTTCAAAAAGAAAAAAGAAAAAAAAGTTGCTTTCTCTAATGTTTAGAAAGCAAGCCACCGTCTTTTTTTTTTCTTTTTTATTATATATATACCTATAAGTAGTTAGGTTAGGTTAGGCTGTAGGCCAAAACTAAAAAAAAATATTCAAGGATCTAAAAATCTCAATAAAATAAATGAATTAATAAATATAATAATATATTTAAAGTTAACGTAACTATAGGTATATCTATATCTAACATCTCCAAAAAATATTTTACCCCTCAGTCGAAAACATAGCATATTAAGCTTAATAAATTCTTTCTCAGTATTTTAATTATCTATCTTAAATAACCATCCAAAATTGAAAGCATTTCTTAATAAAAAATGCTTGTGTTATGTACAATGTATTATATTTAAATATTTAGAAATGTAATCATTTATGAATTCTTTTCCGCATTCTTTTTCCAAGAATGAATTTCTCTCTCATTTGAAAAAAAAATAATAAAGTAATGGAAGCGAAAATGAAAGGAACAAAAAAAGCACAGATATTTCTCGGATTCATAGAACCGGGGAGATTTTTGATATTTTTTAAATCAGTTCGAGAGTTTTTTGTCCGTTATTGGAAAAGTTGAAATGCATAGCGTTAAGTTCTCCATTGAATCCAGGCCAGCCGGCTACCCTTTCTTCAAACCCCTAACACCCCATCTCGTTGGATCTTACCCTTACTGATTATTCCGGGGAAAATATCGAAATACGTTAATTTAAACGATTTGCACTGTGCAGTTGAATTTTTCATTTTTTTTTTTATTTTTTTCAATGAATTTTATCAGAGAGTGAAGGAGCCCTGACTGGTCAATGGTTGACTTTTGGTAAAATTTGAAAGTCCAATTTGTTATCTTGTAATTTCAAGGATAGTGACAGCGAGTGAAGTGTCAGCGAAAAACTTGGTTGAAAATGTGATGGCTCTAGCTAGATCTGATGGCCTGACAATCACAAGAACATTTTTTAATATGTTCTGACTTGACTCGTCTCGTTGCTGGTTGTAAAATAAATAACATCTAGTTGACATGGGATATGATAAAATATAGGAAATGAAATAAAATTTGAATTCTAACTGAAAATAATAATAATAATAAAATAATCCTTTTTCGGTTATGCAAAAATGTAATTATACTCGGACTTTATCTATATCTATACTTCTATAGTAATATACAAATTGTGTTTCTCCATGTTAAATAATGATGATGCCCAAATTTAGCCGGGTGCAGTATTTGAATGGCTAATTTCACCATCTTTGACACCCTGTTTGTAATAATAATAATTAATAAGTTGTTGTAGGGAAATAAGGACAATAGCTTATGCAAATAATTTTTATTTTTTGCCAACGTTTCGTCAACTTTGTTGACTTCCTCAGGGCTCAAACAAATTAACTTCTTTGGATATTTGTCATTCTATCAATATTCATTCTTAGCAAACGCATAAGGCCAGTCATCGAACAGATTGAAAATATTTTCAATCTGTTTGATGACTTGCCTTATGTGTTTGCTAACAATGAATATTGATAGAATCACAAATATGCAAAGAAATTAATTTGTTTGAGTCCTGAGGAAGTCAACAAATTTGACGAAACGTTGGCAAAAAATAAAAATTATTTGCATAAGCTATTGTCCTTATTTTCTTACAACAACTATTAATTTAATCGATGGATATATATAATCAAAATAATAATAAAAATAATAATAATGTATTTTATTAAATGATAATTAAATTATCAGAGAAATTTGTCAAATTTAAATATATTTTGTATCAGGTCATTTACATAGGGATCATCGATCCTAGATCGCTAGTGTTTCACTATATTATTTTTTGTTAAAAATTTTTATTCGCTTTTGGAATATCTGGTTCAAAAGGCAGAAAATATTTTTGAATTATTTTAATGAAATTTTAATAGGATGTTATAGTATAGCCAAAGATGAACAATTTAGTCTAGTGTACAGAGTCTTGAAAAAGTTTTCACGTTTTTATTATTTAATGAGCTGGTGAGCGATTCTTCCATTAGAATCTGATGGATGACAATATCTAAAAAGAGCGTGAATAGAATGATCTCTCTTTCTTTAGAGCTAAGGAGCTAGAGCAGTGTTCCAAATATAAGCTCAAACCTGTCCAAATACAAGTTCAAGCCTGTCTCAGATTATTAGAGATTAATTTCTATTATTCTAGGAATGGGCTTTTGCACTCGGACCAAAACGATATTCGTTATAGAGGGAGAGAGAATATTCAAATGGACTTCATTAAAATTTAGACAAAAATGTACAAAAGAAATTACTTGTTGCGGCTCTAACTAGCAAGCATACCGAGGCTTGAAAAAGTTTTTACTTTTTCTTCTATTTCTTTATATTTTTAATCACGTCGAGAAATCTATTAAAATTTAGTTCACAATTAACTTTGCCGAGGCAATACTTAATATTTTTTCCAAAAAACCGGGAAAAATGACAAATGACACCTGAACCATACCTTCAAACCGATACAGTCCTGGTCAAACCGAGACGTATGGTAAACTTGAATATAATAGTCATTTTTCTTCATTATGGTGAAAATTGATAGAAAAAAAATAAGCCTTAATATTAATGTTTAATGGTCGTTCGAAACATGAATTACTTAAAAATCTTCAAAATGCTTGAGCGATCCTAGTAACACAAAGTTCGAAGTTTAGTATATAGTTTCGAAATTTTTTCTACGAGGAAGCCTTTAAAATTTTATATTTTGGTGTGAAATTTTCAAGACCTTATTTTTTTCTCATATAATAACAATTTCTTTAGAGGAAATAAAAATTTTCCAAAAAGAAAATAATTTACCAGGTGACAAAGCCACCATCAATTTTAAAAGAGATTACATATATCTATCCAATATTTACGCATCTATCTTGTGTAATCTGAGCCTATAGCTGTTCCTTTGATATATAAATATATATATATATATTAAATAAAATGCTTTGAGATTTTGATAAATTGAAAGATGGTGAAGTGTAGACATGAAATTGTATAATTTGATGGAATAGGAAGAATGTATAAATTAAAGATAGTAATTAAATTCTAATTTGGCCTATCTAATGTAAATAAATAATAATGAGATTGATGATGACCTCCCATAAGGGTCAAATATTTAATTATATAGAAAAAAAATTATATAAATTCATTACATTCATCTCTGAACCTTTGTCAAAGGCACATTATAAATTTACATGAAGCTAGGATTCTTATTTTTGACAATGCTAGGTTCAATCACATATGTGTACCGCATTTTCTGTAGGTATAACTCTAAGCGAGGGGTGAACCGCGATTGGAATTAGGTGTACACCGTCTTTGGAATTATGTGGAATTATTTTGGAATTCATTTGATAATGCCCCTTCATCTTTTCTCTTTTACTTGTAAAAGAAAGTGGAATTAGGTGTACACGATGTTAGGTCGAGGTTCACCCCTCAACTCTAAGCTTAAATAACCAACTTGGTCAACTTGAAATATTATAATAATAAGAATACACATATTATATTAATGTTAACAACTATTTGTAAATTTTGTAACCCAATTAACTGAAGAAGATCAAATAAATTCAGGCGGAAACATTTTATTGAACCCAGCGCGTCCAAATTTGTCTGATACCTCCTCATCCATCTAATACAATAATTGTTTTTTTTTCATTTTTGAGATTTTTAAAATTCTTGAGCAACCTCTAAAAAATTCTGGAAACTAAAATTTTTCAATTGAAATTTGGAGAAATTTTAAAACATGAAATAATAACGAATTTTCATGCGAGATTAAAAAAAGAAAATTCACCCTTAAAATATATGTACCTATATAATGTTTCTTTGCAAAATTCAGAGGACAATCTTACTGATTTCTCCTTTGAGTCCTTACCAAGATGAAGAAAAACTCTCAAAAAATTATATCTAGAATGCTATGAAAGTAGATAATGTTTACAAATCAAGAAGGTTTTAAACCAGGGCTGTCCAACCCGTGGCCGGCGGCCCAGTACTGCAATGAGTGTGGCCCAACATAAAATCATAATCTTCCTTAAAACATTGTGATTTATATGTAGAGATATATTTATTCCCTTTTTCGAAATATGAATGTACATTTGTACAATAAGTGAAGCTTTTTTCAAGAATAAAATTCACCTAAAGCAAAATTATAAGCTCAAATATATAAGATAAAAAAAAATAATAATTCGAATATTTAAAAATTCTTCTTCTTCTCATATTTTCATTTTCTAAAATATTTATTATTTCAATAATTTATATGCTACGAGACTAACCAAGTCTATAGTTATCATTCTAGTACAAGGGGGATTAAGGTTTTCTAAAACAATCATAATTAATTGATAATTTCTCTTCTGGAGTAAAACTTATCAGGACTTTTCTTTTAGATCTTTGCACGTTCTTTTATGTCAATAGATAATGGAAAGGGAGGGATTATTATATTCGTGAAACTTTTAAAAAATAAAAAAATAATTGGGGTTTTCTAGAACAATCACAATTAATTGATAATTGTTGAATACTTGTTGAATATTCTCTCTTTATTAGAATTTTATATTAATTATCTAGTCAAGAAAAAAAATAAACAAATACTAATACATATCACTTTTTGTAAGTGTGTAGGTATGTAGTCACATATTCGAGAACCTATTTTCAACTATAAAATTTACGAAAAGTAAAATTAGAAGCTCACTATGAGTTAAAAAAATAATAAAGTTCTTATTTCTACAATATTAACTATCTTTTTTGAATAACAAATATCAATAGAATTATAATATTTTATCCGCGGTCGAGATAATTTTTTTCTTCAAATGTGGCCCGTGTAAGCAAAAAGGATGGACACACCTTTTTTAAACGACATCTTGACTTATTGTTTTAATATATTTTTTACTGTTTCTTTTTTTTTTTTTTATTCCCATTGAATAGAAGAATATAATCCACTCTCGAAATTTCATCCTGTTTATTTTTTAGCATTGTTTGTTTCTCTCTCCAGCTGTATTTTGTTTCCGTTCACTATTAAAATATAACAAAAAAAAATTAACAGTTTCGTTAGTCAATAATTTATTATTAAATTCGAGTTGAGTGTAAAGAGGCTTTTTCGAGATGTGGTGGCCTATTGAGTGTGAGATGCGATAAAAGGTACACAAGGGTGGATTAAAAGGAGTATTTTGAATTCGAAACGAACGGAAAAGCGCTTAGATTCATTAAATATTTAAAACCACCCCCTCGACATCTCGTCATCCCCTTCAACGCATCCCTCGCTTATTCTTTTGTCTCTTCTCACTTACCATTCAATATTGAATTGTATTTTGTATTGTGTATTTTTATATATAGACAAAATCAAGCGTTTGGAATATCAAATATCGTATCACATTTTATTGTATTTCTATTGGAATTTATTGTATTACACAAACGAATAGTTATTCTTGTATATATAAATAATATATAAGTTAATAATATTAGTTAAATAAAATACAAAGATAATTATTAAGTTCTTGAACATTCAGTATACAATCAAGATAAATAAATTTACTCAACTTTAGCTCCTTATTTTGGCAATTTTCGAATATTTACGCTGACAGGGGCTCATATGGTTAGAAATGAAT
The DNA here is from genome assembly GCA_024734495.1 of Forficula auricularia. Taxonomy (NCBI): domain Eukaryota; kingdom Metazoa; phylum Arthropoda; class Insecta; order Dermaptera; family Forficulidae; genus Forficula; species Forficula auricularia. The sequence goes on along the minus strand of JALMQS010000099.1, from coordinate 44,123,912 downwards.
AAAAAAAATATCCCCCAAGTTTCAAGTCTTTATTTAAATTTTAACCTAGTGCTACACAACAATTAAGTTTCCCATCTAAATAACATGGGGTTTTTAGCATTGAACGATCACTTTTTTATTCCAACCAAAAATTGTGGAACTACTATTAAAAAATTACAATTTTGAAAAAAATTTTGCAAGCAAATTGTTAATCTAATAAATAAATCATTTGGAAACAATTTTGTTAATCTAATAAATTATTTATTTATTCCAACCAAAGTAATTGTTCAAAAAATTTGAAACTTTGTAGACTTTATCCTTATTAATAGTAGTTATCCCTCAGAATTTCTACAGATTTTTAGCTACTTTAATTTTGGAGTTACATCTAGATAAAATAATGATATATCTTAGTATTAGTAAGTTATAGACTCCAAATTTATAATAGCTAAAAATCTGTACAAAATTCTGAGGGATAGCTACTATTATAAGGATAAAGTCTAAGAGTTTCAAATTTTTTGAACCATTACTTTGGCCGGAATAAAAAAATTGATCGTTCAATGCCAAAACCCCCATGTTATTTATATGGAAAACTTATCGATGTGTAGCTTAAAATTGAGATAGAGACTTGAAAGTTGGGGGATATTTTTTTTTTAATTTATTTCTAGCCACATGAGCCCCTGTCAGCGTAAATATTTGAAAATATCCAAAATAAGTAGCACCCTACTATACTTACATTTATCTTATAAATATAAAAATTAATTTGTAACTGTGTGTGTGGGTTCGTCTTTTACGCGTTCTCTCATCGTTCATGTGATTGGTTGAAACTTACTGTACAGTTATTGTTGGAACTTGCGTGAAGGTTTCTGACAAAGTAACATCAATGTAAAATAGATGTGGGAGGAAGGGCTCAAAAATTAAAATTTAAGACCTTGGAAAAATGGTTTATCCAAAATAACCTTGGGGGGAGGGCAGCAAGAAGTCCGCCAAAAGGCGGGCGTCGCAGCTGGTATGTAATATTATTTAATTTATATATATTGTTAGAAATAAATTCTTGAATGTTTTATTAAATGAAATAAACACAATTCTTTATAAAATCAATGGAAAAACATTTAATAAGCATTCAAAACTTTTCGCGAGAAATTCTATCTTTAACATTTGAACATTTGAAAAAAAAATACATATATACCTAGTGGCCTTAGAGTGTAAACCTGCTAACTTCCAACAAGGAAATTTTACAGGGGAGAGAAAAAACAAACAAAATTTAATATTGTTATTATGGAAAAAACTATTTTTAACATTTTTTTTCTACAACTTAGGATCGTAATTTTAAGTAGCAGTTTTACTTGGACAATGTTCCATTTCTTTTTCTTTCGAACGGTATTAATATGTCATATATGATAAAAAATGGATTTAGCAGGATTACACTCTAAGCCGACGATATATAGGTATATATAATATATATATAGATAACCATAAATATTTATTCATATATATATGTCCGGGGGGATCTAGGTTGCAGTGGTTATAATGATGTTTGGATGTTGGTGGGTGTATCTCAGGGTTTTCTCTCTTAGTGCTTTCTTTCTGAAATTGATTGAATTTTACTGTGAATTTACGTTACTGATTTTAGTGTGAAAATTAATAAAAATATTGATTAAGAATAATAAAAAAACAAAATAAAATAATATTAAAAGGAGGGATGTGAGGTTTTCAATGATAATAAAGATTTTTTATTAGAGTTGTTTAATATTTAATAATGTGAATTCATTTTTATCATTTCTTGAATTTAACAGAACTAGAATGGGTTATTATAGAAATTGTATTATTAATGTAAGATTTGTTACACTCCTTTGGTGGGCTGAGCCGTTAGAATCGCTTCTTGATCTTTTCACTGTAGTAATTTCCTCTTTTGATAATAATTCCCTCTTTTTGGAATGGTCCTATCTTCCTGCTGTCTTCTTTGAGACCGAATTTTAGCTTCGGCACCGATTATTTGATATGCAGGTGCGCTTTGAAAGAAGAATTCTAGGTGTCTCGTAGAAATAGCCGGTGTTTAATGGACTCCAATTCAGATATATTTATATATCGAGTGGAATATAGGAAATATTGTGAGAGACGTATGTGCGAAGTAGAAGGATGGATAGATTGAGAAATTTTGAGTGGATAAGTTTGGAAGATGAAAGCTCCGTCTGGAATGATCTCTCTAGAATGATGTATGGAGAGTGAAGTCTGTAGACAGAATCTCTTGCTTCGAATGTTAACTATAGAAAAGTTTGCATAGGATGTTTTGCGTTCCTTGCTACGCTACAATATATAGATATATAGAAATATAAATTCATTATAATTATATCAAAGGGAATATTTTAGAAATTAATGGACATTTCGAATCTATGTTAAATTCTTCATTTAAATATTCAATCAATAATTTACGTATTGGTGTAAAAACAAAGAGATATTGTATTAGTATTATAAATAATATAAATATATATAGTATATCTCATTAGTTCACATATCCAATTGGATGTAGGAAAATCTATTTTGTTCTAATAGTAACAAACTACAAACGTTTATTGAGTGACCAGCTTACTATTAAAACAAAAAATTTACCTACATCCAATCAGATTTTTGAACCACTGAGAAATAATAAAAATAATATTTTTTAATTAAAAAGACTGATGATTAATTTCAAACCTTCGAAACAATAGTAACTAACAAATAAATTATATATATTTATTTATTTGCATCGCAGAAGATATCCTCATTGATTTCTCTTTATTTGGAGAAAAAAGTAAATCTATATTTTTATATCATATAAAATTTGTATTTAATATTAAAGAAATCCATTTACAATTCAAACACCTGTCGAGGATTGAATAAATAAAATTCCATTTTCATCCCTTAATAAATTATCTCAATTCTGCAAGGTATATTTCTCCACGTCTTTTTATTTTATTTTATTTTTTGTTCATGTAAAAATGAGCCTGATTTCCATTCGTTTCTTTTTCACAAAATCCACCCCCTTACACACCCCCTCGACTGTTCTGTCTCTTCCTACCCCTAATCTAGAAGTCAAGATACTTGTTCATTTCATTTAAATATGTGCCGTGAATTATAAATGATCAACTTTTGTAAATCAACATTACACTCTCGGGACTTATGCAAATACAAATGTATGTATAAATGTTACATTCAGAACAAAAAACAGACAGACAGACAGTGAGTGGGGATAATCAACAAACCCGCATTCTCTTAATTGATCTCGTTGACGTTTCTTACTTTTTAGAAGTCATCCAGTTTATATAAATAATATATGAAAAAAAGGATCAAAAAAAGCTCAAGAATACCCAGCATGCATAGCAAATCAGCTTTTTAAAACTTTAGAAGGATAAATATGACATAAAATTGTAAAGAGAGAAAATCACAAGAAGGAGTCATCTATTAGATCCAAGATGGAATGGATTATTTTTTTTAATTATATGTCAGAAGGTTTATTTTTCCCTTTGGAAATCGAACCGAGTTGCCAATAATAGCAACCCGGGTCAATTGGCTACCCGATGAGGTGCAAACCCCTCTCTGACATAATTATGTAAACGTGTTAAATATTTCACACAAAGATTTAAGTAAATGTTCAAAAAAATTTTAAAAATATAAAATTCTAGCTAGGTTTCACAAAAATAAAAGTCAAGAGGCATAACTCTATATACTCTATATTTCGGGGTACGAGAGTATTTTCAGGAATTTTTTTTGAACTTCTGAAGATGGCCTCGTACCCCGAAATATATATAGAGTTATGCTATATTAGCATCTTGTCTTTTATTTTTGTAAAACCTACCTAGAATTTCATATTTTTAAAATTTTTTTTGAAAATTTTATATTTTTAAAAAAATTTTAAAGTATTTATATTTTTTAAATTTCTTTTGAAAATTTATATTTTTTAAAATTTTTTGAAGATTTTATATTTTTTTAAATGGAGGGTCGGGTTGGGCTAGGGGTAGCGTGCCAGCCTGTTAGCCAAGTGGAATCAACCCGGGTTCGAATCCGACTCGAGGCATCCGGCTAAATCTGACCCCTGGGTAGAGACAAATTAAAAATAATAATAATAATAATTAAGTAGTAATATCGTAAATTGGCTTATGGCCGAAGAGCTAAAAAAATATTTAAATTTTCTTTACTTTATTAAAATTTAAGGAGGTTCTTTCGCGACAATCCACACAACAAGTTTTAACCTCGTAACCACTCTATAAATATGAACAGAACTAAAATTTTAGGTTATGTTTTTTTAACGTGACTGTCCATTCACCTACGAAATCTCTATATGGATACACATACGAGGCTGGATCGTTTCCAAGCCATTGCGCTTATATCCCCTCTACTAAAAATAATCACCCAAATTTGATTTTTTTTTGTTTTTTATCAAAACTACGTGGTAAATAATTTAAATTTTTTTTAAGTTACTCGAATATATTATTCTAACAAATATTAGTTTTTCATCAAGATGGTGAAAGTCGTTCAATGAAAAAAAATAAAATAATGATCATATCCCCACCCTTTCCCTATCTACCAAATGTAAAAAAGTCATTTTTAATTGCAATTATTTCATGTTTGGGGTGGTAAATCGTCTTCACATTTTAACAGTATGTGTATTATGCTTTTAATGACTTATATTCCAAGTCTCAAAAACTTCTTGAATTTTTAAATTTGTGAAAGAACTACCTTAAATCTACATTTGTAAAATTTCGCTTTTTAGTGATTTTAAATTTAAACACATAGTCATGCTATATATTATGTTTAAATAAAGGTGGTTTAATGTTTAAAATTTTGAATTTCTACAAAATTTGAAGGGCAATTACTTTTCTAAATTCAACTAGAAATCATTGTTTCATTATTGGTGAACATTTTTATTCAAATAAAATTATTTTGAAAATTGAAAGTATTATACATATTAGTTTGTATTCAATTAATTTTTCAAGATGTTTTAATTTCATTAGCATATTATTTGAACATTAATCGTTTGTGTATCTTTCATAATAAACCTGATAAGCAGTATGCTTATTACTAAAATTAATTTTACAGTAGGTATATGAATGTTTGTTGTTTGTTCCAATTTTAGTACAAATATTTGAATAAAGTAACGTACTATATTAAACTCACTTCAACGAATATAAATAAGATAAATTAAGAGTGTTTGTTTTTGTTTTTTTACTTTCTATTTAGAAATAATGTAAGTACAAGTTTATTTGGTTCTCCGGGTTTTAAACTTTGATATAGCTCAAGCAAAAAGTGTTACACAAACTTTTCTGATAGCACACACGCTCTTGATGATATCTCTCAATAAACAAGAGTTTTTCTAAAGATCTTAAAAACATTTTAAAGACAATAAAATTAAATAGAGAACAGCGGTGGTCAACCTTTTAGATATTGCGGACCGCTAAATTAGCAATTTAAAATTTCACAGGCCACTAACATAATTTTTAAAGGCACGAATTATATGTAACCATTGAGTATAATAGACATATATGGTATATTTAATTATATATTAATAATTTTAATTGCGTTTATTTCACTATAACACATTAAAAGACTAATAAATATTTGAAATATAATAATTATATTAATGCGATATTCGATGCTCTTGGTTTAAAATTATTTTACTAATCCTTGGCTTAATTACTAATGATGACCCCGAACACGTAAATTTATATATAATAATATTTTTTTGCAACGAAATTTTCTCTGGAGAGAGAGACGGACTGGTAGAAATTTTAATTGAAGGTAATGGAAGGCAGCCCAGGGGTAGTGAGGAAAGAAAAAATTAACACATGTCAAATAAAGTGTAATTTATTGGAATCCTTCCTCCTTTCCTTTCAAACCGGCGTTTCGGAGGATTTTTCCCTCCTTCTTTAAAACCCTGAAGAAGGAGGGAAAAATCCGCTCGAAGCGTCTGTTTGAAAGGAAAGGAGGAGGATTCCAATAAATTACACCTTATTTGATATGTGTTAATTTTTTCTTTCCTCACTACCCCTGGGCTGCCTTCCATTACCTTCAATATAATAATATATTTTACACATAATAATAATACAGCTTAAACAAAATTTATTTTTTACTTAAGAATTTAACTGATTCTTTGCGGACCATTAAACTTACGCCACGGACCACGAGTGATCAATCTATTTATTTATTTGTTTAGAATATAATGTACATAGGTCAATGTAGACCCTTGTGTACATTAAAAAGACAAATACAAAAATATACAAAAATATAAAATATATACAACATTACAGGATATAATATTATTAACTTGATGATATAGCTTCAGTGAGTCCAGACAATAAACTGGCAGCAGAAGATGGTTTTCTTAGGACAGGAGGCATTAAGTTACACAGTCGTTGGGGCTGTGATAGCAAATGAACTCAACCTGAGGGCAGTCTGATGTCACGGACATACCAAGGATCTTGATCTAGATGAAGAACCGAAGGTAAGTAATTCCACCAAATAGATTGGAGAGCCAGATTTAAAGACCACCAAAAATGAATCGCCAACCTTTGTAAACCTCCCATAATTCGAAATTTAATTTATGTATTGACTAAAAAGAGTATAGCCATTTTTAGGGTTAAATCAATAAATCCTAAGAAAATGGTAAGCATGTGGTTAAAATGCTTGAGTTAGCCTGTAAGATGTAGGGTATGCATTCGAATAGCTGCCTTTGAATTGCAGGAAAAATCATCAGGCGTATCTTCTAGAAAAAGAAATTAATCAAATATCGCCTCAATTTCAATATCCAATCACCAAGAAATTATAAATTACAATTAATCCATCTCTCCCTTAATTTTAGTTTCGATTTCAACCAAAATATAATCAGCTTTTAAATCTCAATACAAAAAAATCGCATATGAAATTTTGTTTTGATATTCTCACTAGTTTTTGAGCTAGAGCGCGACAAAACAATTAATATCTCGTAAAATATAATTTTTCCCATGTTCACTCATTACGGCTTTTTTGTAGAGCAAATTGCCATGATTTTGCACAATTTTATTTGTCAAAATTGTTTCTACCGTTTTTGAAATATTTTGAAAAAACGAAGCAAAAAATACACACTTTTTTCATACACGATTACAATACTTGAATATACCCTATATGGTAAAGGAAAAAGCTGAGGTGTTCTGATGTGGCCATCCACTTGACTTTACCATACAACCTGGCCCTCACTTGTATTTAATATTTAATAAAATTATTTATAATTATGTAGGGGATGGGGGGTTGGTTTTTTGCATTTTTAGTCTCCTGGGGGGCCTCTGATTATGTATACAAAATTTGGTTGAGTTTGGTACACGAGTCTATATTTTCATTTTTTGACCCTACACCCCCCCCCATTTTGGGTGGTTAGTTTTTGCATTATTAGACTCCTGGTGTCCCACTGATTATGTATACAAAATTTGGTTTAGTTTGCTCAAATGACCTAGATTTTTCATTTTTAACACCTCCTTCACCCCCTTCCTTTAATTTTGGGTCGATATGAACCAAAATCTAATCAGCTCTCAATCTCAATGGACCAAAACTACGTGTGAAATTTGGTTTTGATATTCACACTAGTTTTTGAGCTAGCTCGTCCACAAAAATTTGGTAACGCACAGACTAACTAACAGACAGAACAAGCAGACTAACAGATATTTTGAAAAAACAATTATTATCTCGAAAAATATAATTTTTTCGATCTTCACTTATTAGGGCTTTTTGTGGAGCGAAATGCCATGGTTGCGCTCAATTTTTTTAATCAAAATAGTTTTAGCCATTTTTGAGATATTTAAAAAAAACACTTTTTTCATTCACGATTACAATATTTGACCAGACCCTGTATGGTAAAGTAAAAATAATAAATAACATGTCCAGTCTTTGATATAAATAATTTTTATCGCGATTTTCATCAAGTGTAAGTGAGAATCGTATGGTTGTATGTTTCTTTAATTACTTTTATTTTCACGTTTGAACCTGCAAGTGATGTTAGTTAACAAGGCTTATTGTTTGAGACAAAAAGAAATGACGCAATTTGTACGAGTCATAAAAAGTGGCTGGTTTTTGTTTTGTTTTTGTTTTCGAAATTAATATCTTTCATCCCCTTGAGAATATCTGTTTAAGACACCAGAGACATGACTCGCTGTAATAAATAAAATTAAACATTTCATTGTATTGTTATATACATTAGACGTAGTATACGATATAATAAATAAATTAATTTCGTAGAACTCGAAATTGAAATAAAAATTTTAAAGAGAATATAATTGAAGTCTTTCTTTCGAAATGAGAACTTTTCATTAGATTTACGTCAGGTTTCATTTCATAAATTAAATAAAATTCAAAAAGTTGTTGAGAGACTTTCTGTTGATGTGGACGTTTTATAATTCTAATATTTAAAAGTCTGCTTCATAGTTTTAATTAAAAATTCATAGAGCTGCAATTTTATATAATAAAAATAAATAAAAAGATTTTAATTTTATTAAAGAATCTACTTGAAATATTTATTCATGTTTTTATTGAACTTAATCTCTCTGCCTGTCGGTTTGGGTAGAATCTTGTAATCGAATGATGACCTATTTCTAATTTTTCAATTTTCTTAAAATTTGCAGCTTATAAAATTGCATCAATTCTAGCAATTAATAAAGAAAATATTACAAATATTCATGATAAAAGTTTCGAACATGTTCAGGATCTTTTTTCGCAGTTTTTTAAAGGTAAAAATAAAATATCCTTAAAAATTTTTAAATATGTGAGTTTTTTCAGGGAGATAGGGAGAGAGCATATGGCTAGAAAAGTGTCGCCTGCCTACGTCATCGCTGACTCACAGTCCGCCATCTTGGATCTTTCAAAACATTGAGATTTCCATATGGTCCTATACTAAAATATATATCATTTTACCTTCGATTTTCAAAATTATAAGGTCACCTAAATAAAAAAACTAATAAAAGAACTATTTTAAATTATAGTTTTTTGATTTTTACAGATATCTAGAGAAAATTGAAATTAATTAAAATTATTTCACATTAAAATAAGATGAATATACACAAAATAGTCATAGGAACATATACTGTATTTTATATTAAAGAAAAACGTGCTTATATGAGAGTATTAGCTCTTTGTTAAACATGTATTTCTCATTTGATAACGTTATGTTTGGCAATGTTTTGAACTATGCAAGATGGCGGTCGAGCTTCTTCTTCCCCCCGCTTCAGGAGACAATTTCCTCGCCTAAGTTCTAAGCTTACAGGCACTCCCTTTCTCCCTGTTTTGTTTTTTTTTTTAGTTTTTTGGGGAAATTTTATTTTTGCTGTTGATAACACTGCTTAAAAAGATCCCAAACATGTTCAGAACTCGTTCTTATTTTGGAGATCATTTATTAAAATAACAAATCAGTCCTTTTCAGAACTCTTATTATTTGAAAAAGCATTCTTATGCTATCTTGTGACTAACTAAATTTAATCCTATGTATATGTTGCAGCGTGGGGTGAACCGCGACCTAATATGCTGTACACCTACTTCCACTTGTACTTCCAAATATTTCCAAGTACTTCCAACTATTTACAAGTACTTCTAAATATTTCCAAGTACTTCGCAAATATTTCCAAGTGCTTCCAAATATTCCCAAGTAATTTCAAATATTTCAAAGTACTTTCAAATATTTCCAAGTACATACTTCCAAATATTTCCAAGTACTTCCAAAATACTTCCAAAGAGGTGTAGACCTACTTCTAATCCCGGATCACCCCTCGTGTTGCAGTAAAACCCCGTTTTTAGTAAAAACGGGTTCTTACAAGTTAAAACGAGTTTTCACAAATATCTTTGTGACAACTAGAATTTACTGATGTTGGTTGAGTTTGGTCCAAGGTTCTAGAATCTTCATTTTTGAACTTCCACCTCATTTTGGAGTCTTTATTTTCAAAAAATTTTAAACGAAAATGTCAAAAATTACATCCTCTACAACTTTGCTTCTATTTTTGACATTTTTGTTTAAAAAATTATGAAAATTAACACCCAAAATGAGGCGAAAGGACAAAAATTATGATTCAAGACCTTTGAACCAAACTCAACCAACATCAGTAAATTCTAGTTACCAGAAAGGTATTCAGTGAAATGCGTTTTAACTAGTTAGAACCCGCTCTTGCTAAAAACGGGTTTTACAGCAACATAATATATATCAAACTAAAAAATTAGACCATCACTACAATAAAATTACGATTCTTTTAAAATTTTAATATAATTTTAATTTTGGAAATAGCTTTCAAATTTGAGTTTTATATGTTTTTAATTTACGAGATAATCTGACAAAGATATTTTACAATTAAATATGTTATTTCTTAATTGTATCCAAAGTAGCAAGAGAATACGGAATCCACTCTACAAAGGTGAGAGTCGTATAGCAAGGAATGAATTAGAACTTGCATAGTTTAAAAAATTAAGATAGTCGTAAAATACCCCCGGACATAGATACAAAGCCAAGTTTCATTAAAGCAGATTTTAACGCGAAAAGTTAAGCCGTAACAAGCGTTTAAATGTGTAATTAAATCAAAAAATTAACTTCCAACCCCTATACCTTTTGTACACTTGAACCTATAGAGAAAGACACGATTTAAAATACTTTTCCGAAGAGAATTTAATTCTCTTTAAAGTTTAACCTTTGAAATAGAGTAAAAAAACAACAACCTAGAAATAGAAAGACTGAGGAATTTACTAATATTTTCAATATCTGATTAAATGTGAAATGGACCCCCTAAACAGTTTAGAGATATATACATTGATTAGAGAACAAATTAACAGTTTTTGATGTATGGATAAATTACTTTTTATTTTTTCTATTCATACTACTAAAGATAAATGCGTGGGCTCTTATTTAAATCGAATTTAAAGTTTAAAGCCAGCCTTATAGTCCAGTCAAATTGTGCTCAAATGGGCCCCTATGGCGAAAGTTTTGGAGTAGAAAATGATGGATATCTATAAATCTAAGAGTTTTAACAAAAAAGTAGTGCAAGTAAACGTTCAAGTCAACAAAATTTGTAGGAATCAAGTTTCTAGGATGAGTGGTTTTCATTTTATGAAGGAAAAATTGCGATTTTTGAAAAAATAGCAGTTTTTCAAAATTTCAACCTCATGCGGCACGGATTACCATTTATCCAATTAAGATGTAACTTTGTTTGAATTGTAGAAAATTTAATCTAGTTTAAAAATGTATAGAGTGGTCTTTGTCGAAAACGTGCTCTTTCATGGTCAAAATGGGAAAATATTGAAAAAAGTGCGAGTTTTTGGAAGATCGGGGGGGGGGGGGGGGGGTTGCCGAGGTCGAAAACTTCGATTGTGCGCTTGAGTCCGAACGGTTGGTCGGAGAAAAAACCTAAAAAATAAAATTTGTAGGAAATTTTATGAATTTCATTTTGAATATGAAGGTTATTTACGAATAATTTTTGAGTTATAAACAAAGAACCACTAAAAAATGGAAATTTTCACTTTTTTTGAATTTTTTACAATGTTGCGTCACAAAACTTTGGTGAGAGAACTCAGATTTGGATTCAGTGCCCCAAAAAACATATATATGCCAAAAATCAGAACTACCCCAAAACCTTCTTGATAAAAACACAATTTGACTGGACTATTAGGTTTTTATCATAAGAATGATGAAATTTTTTAGGATAGAAACAAAAGTATATTCTCTAATTTTTTAGTGTTTTCTGAAATAAAATAATGTTTTTTTCAAATGGGTTTTTTTTTTTGGGGGGGGGGGGGGGAATCGTAAAACTGAACACTGTCGTTCATCTGTCTCTTCTGTCTCTTGTATTTAGTATATAAATTAAAACTTGAGTATACGGTACACGTTATGTTGATTTATTTTCTCAGGAATAAATTTTTTTTTATTAAAACTATAAACGAATTATTTATTTGGGGATCCTATGACTAGGAAATCCCAGATAGATATGTGTGGGTTCGGGTATTAAGTTTACTTTTTTGTAAGTAACTTTTTAGTTATATATTTAAATACTGAGGTTTATGGAAGTGACGCATTTGTGGAAAAGATACGCACCTATAAAAAAAACAACACCTCCCTTGAAATAGCGAATATCTCATCAATCATCACAAGGTTTCAATTTCGATAATCCGATTAGAGATCAACTAACCGATGACTATTTAAATATCTAGCTAGAGAGAATTAAAATTTCAAAATTAAATGATTTTTTCTGAGAAAATAAAAGCGGTTTTAGTTAAAGGGTGTGCAAGTTAGTATGAAGGTGAATAATTTTATTACAATTCTTGTCATCAACCAAATTCCATGTTTTGATTTAAAAAATTATCTGGCCAATTTTAATCCTCTCTAGCTACTTAAATAGTCATCAGAGCTAATTATACATAATGAACTTATTTTAGTAAATTCAATTATCAACAAGTTTCTACATTTGAGTTTTTGAATATGTAGAATATCTAAGGCTCTAGAGCAGGGTTTATCTAACTTTCCACATAAATTTCACCATCACTGCCTAACTTTTGAGGTAAACAAATTTATATCACCTTTATTAAAAACATTTAATTTAAAACAGAAAAGTCATTATGATTGAAATGTCTAAAATAAATAGTTTACACAATAAAAAATATTCCAATATTGTAGAGTGAATGGACTTGAATCAATAACAAATGTCTCTGTGATGTGGAGACACATCCTCTGGATATAATATAACAAACAAAAAACTTATAAATGAGAAAGAAAATGATCTTATTTTATCGATTTCATCTATCTGAAGGTTCATAGTATGTCTATTATATAAGAAAATAGCATTTTGATTAAGAATTTTGTAGTTTAAAAGAAATTGTATGTAAAGATTCAATTTCTTCTCTCTGGGAGCGAATCAACTAGAAATGACAAAAAGTTTTATTTTTTCTCATTAGATATTTATTCAAATCTATTAAAATTTCATATCTGTGAGTTATTTTCATTTATCTTTTATATCAAATAATTATTATTAGTCAATTTTCATTTTAAACGGTAGTTTATTTGAAGTCCAATTTGAAAAAACGCTAATAGCTCCGTTGAAATTATTTTTAAAAATATCAAATTAATAAATATTATAAAACAATTAATTATTAATAATTTAATTCAAGTTTGAACGAAATCCATGCAGTACTTTTTGAGAAAATCGCCAAAAACCCTGAAAACCGTCTATGAAATGCCTTTTGAGAAACATTTTAAAATTCACCACCATGTCACAAGTCAAAATTTCGTTTCATATGACTTTTTCTACTTTTTTCAAAGGCATCTGTGCTTTCAAAAAAACATCATTTTATGGACGGTTCAGATGGTTTTTGACCATTTTCTCAAAAAGTAGTCCATCGATTTCGTTCAAACTTGAATTAAATTATTAATATATTAATTGTTTTATAATATCTATTAATTTCATATTTTTAAAAAAATTTCAACGGAGTTATTAGCGTTTTTTCAAATTAGACTTCAAATAAACTACTCTATAAAATGTAAATTTCTTAATTATAATGAATTTGATATAAAAGATTAATGAAACTAACACCCATATATGAAATTTCAATAAATTTGAATAAATATCTAATGAGAAAAAAATAAAACCTTTTGCTATTTCTAGTTGATTCGGTCCCGGAGAGATGGAATTGAATCTTTTCATACAATTTCTTTTAAACTACAAAATTCTTAATCAAAATGTGATTTTCTTATATAATAGACATACTGTAAGCCTTCAGATAGGTGAAATCGATAAAATAAGATCGTTTTCTCTCTCATTTATAATTTTTTGGTCTATTTAATCAAGGGACTGGGTCGAAAGTCACCCGGCGTCAGCAAGTCATTTGTTATGGTTTTCTAGCTTTTTACCATTTTCTTAAAAACTAATCAATCAATTTCGTTCAAAATTGAATATAATTATTAATAATCGATTGTTTTATAATATTTATTAATTTCATATTTTTAAAAATTATTTCAAAGTAGTAATTAGCGTTTTTTCAAATTAGACTTCAAATACCCTTTTACAATGCCCTTTTAAAATGCAAATATTCTAATAAAAACTATTTGATATAAAAGATAAAAGAAAATATTTCATAGATATAAAATTTCAATAGATTTAATTGAATATGTGATGAGGAAAAAATTAAAACCTTTTGCCATTTCTAGTCGACTCGCTGCCCCAGTGAAGAAACTGAATTTTTTCAGAACATTTCATTCTCAATTGAAATGCTATTTTCTTAAATTAGAATGATTACATGTACCTTCACATAGATTAAATCGATAAAATAAGATATTTTTCTTTCTTATTTATAAATCTGTTGGTCTCTATTGTTGAGTCACAAGACTCTCGAAATAGGGATCACGTCATTTCAGCAAGCCCATTCAATATACCCCAGTGAAATATCTTTTAATATATTCAAATTTGAGAATATTTAATATAATAAATATAAAATAATGTAAATATTAAATTATATGTATTATAATTATATAAACATCCGTAGATTTGGCAGCTATATCGGCCCAAGACTCAATGTACAGAGGAAAACTATTTTCATATTATTAATGTTTGATTGAAATTATCTATTTTATTATGTTATTATAAAAGCAATTTACTATTAATTGAAATTGATTAAATAAGATCGCTTTTGACTTTGAAGACATTCGGAAGAGAAATCTCATATATTTAATTTTAAGGATTATTTTTCTGTTTATTATAAATTCACTAAAAATTACTGGTACCGTCTACACGTTTGAAATAAATTAATCTTTTCAGATATTCAAATTTAATATGCCTATATAGGACTAATTTCAGGTCTGGCGGATTCTTCGAAAAGTATGAGAGGAAGTAGTCAGAAATTTTTTGGGGTTTGTTATACTTCTAGGAGTAGGAGTCATAGGTCCATTTTATATATATATATATATATATATATATAATGATATTGATACAAGAAGAAGTTGCACCAAAAAGGTGAAACCTCTGTAGTGCGCAGTGGACCCTTGTATCGTTAAAATAAGAAGAGATTTCAGGGATTAGGTCAGAGTTGACGTTATCTGTGGACGCGGGTCTTGAAAGATTGAAGGTTATATGTAGCTTGGAAAACGGACAGGAGATAGAGTTCCACTTCCTAGAAGTCATAGGGATAATCAAATTCCCGAATTGAACCAATTATTTTACACGAATTAATTTGAGCTTCGACTTCGGAGATTTCTTCTCCACCATCGACTGTCCTTGATCATCTTTTTAGTCCTTGTTTTTAATAAGAGGAAAAAACTAATTAAATAAAAAAAGCTCTTTTCCGATAATTAATTAATCCAACCCCTTTCCAAATTCCCGAATGTGTTTATTTGCCCAGTAACCAATTAATGCGCATAGGGGTGTTGAATCTTCGAGAATCGTAAATTTCGCGCAAATGCCCAAATTGCATTTTTTTATTAGATTATTATTTTTATTAAATTTTTATTGAACGGTTTTATTTAATTCGGTTTGTATTTCAACATTTTTTTCGTCGGGGGGTTAACATACTCACCTCTGCCACCTATGGTGATATAATTAAATACAATTTTGTAATAACAGACGTTTCGTATGAAATTCTTTCTTTTTCAATGATTTTTTTTCAGTTGCTTTTGAAAAAATAATAAATCAACTTAATATAAACATTTTGGTCCAGAACAAACTTACTATGAGCTTTTGTTCTTTTGTTATCATCAGTATCGGAATCCATTCCGAGTGACTAATTTTATTATATTCCTGAATCTCTCAGCATTTACTAGTTTCCCATATGACTCCCATATTTAAACTCATCGACACGTGTACGTTTCTGTTTTAATGTCACCATTTAATTATTAATTTGACCTATTTACTCCCCCTTCCCCTCTCCGAAAAAATCCCTAACTAAACATAAATTGAGCATATGTATAAATTCTACCTCTTGATTCTGACAGTTTATTATTCGAAACCTCAATAATTACAACTTCACAGGCGGGTGTCATTACCAGAATTTGTTTAAAGCGTACGCAAGGGGTGGGTTGCCTGACTGGTGGGAGAATAAAAAAAATCGCTGGTCGGAAAAGAGCAGCAACCAATTTTAAAATACAAGTTAATTAATTCCCATCCAGAAGGAAACATTAAATTAAATTAAATGAAAAAAAAACTTTTCCTAATTCTCTCACTTTTTGGAACAAAAAGTAATTATTTATTTATTTATTCATTTATTTATTTATTTTTTGTTAAAATTCGAAATAATTATCAATTTTAGAAAAAAATTAATAACTGTAAAAAAATATTTTTAATTATATTAATCAAGTACACCTTAGAGTTTTCCCCTAAGGGTTGTTTAGTTGTTATTATTATATTAAAAATCTATATAAAAATATATCACGTCCTTTCCTAAATTTCAACTTTACAGGTTCACTTCCAAAGAAATATCTAGTGAGAGTTTGGATCCTTTATTAACAAAAGCTAAATTTAAATAATTACCTAATAGTTAAATTTATTGAGAATTCATAGGGATGCGGAAAAATAAATAAAAAATAAAAATGAATCAGTGTAAAATCTCAATAAAATTATTCAAATAATGAAGTTACTAATTAGTACGTACTAATCCCCTAAGTATCATTAAATTGGTTTAGTGATCTGAAACTTTCAGGATCTTATTATTTTATTATTATTTTTTCGATGTTTACTTATTAGAGCTTTTTTGTAGAGCGAAATGCCATGGTTTCGCTCAATTTTTTTAATCGAAAGAGTTTCAGCCGTTTTTTAGATATTTTGATAAAAAGAAGGAACAAAACCAATGTTTTCATGCACGATTACAATACTTAAGTCAATTGACCATACCCTGTATGGTAAAGTAAAAAATTCTTACTTTTGAACCAAAAGCTCTTAAACTAGAAAACCCAAAATCTTATCAGATATTCATTTTAGAAATACATAAATTTTGACACCAGAAGGAACTTTCTACGATTTTCTGTTTTTAAATTATTAAGGGTATTGGAATTAGTTTTATTTTCAAAATAAAAAAAAATATTGGGTACCCCCTCCCCGTCCCACACGTCAAAAAATTATTTGTACGTCCTTATACTGTTTTGGTTCATCTCCCGCGAGTACATTATATTTCATTTAGTTAATAAAAAAATGAATAGAAATTATTTATCGAAATTCAAGGAAATTGATAAATAGTTGGCCGGTCTCTTTCTTTTCATTCAAGGCTCAGTTTATTCTAAACAGGCGGAGAGAAAAGACGGGGTTCTGCCAGCCAGCCGCCAAAGGTAAGGCACAAAGATTGACACTTTCTAGTTTCCTAAAACATACTTTCTCATGTCCTAATTAACTACTTGTTTAATTAATTGCTTACATATAATTAACATTATACAGGGTAGCCAAAAAATGTATCTACTATAAAAAATGAATATACAGGGTGGTCAAAAGAGGTAACAACCCCTAATATAACTTTGCCCTTAAGTGGATTATTTCTAGCAGATTCTGAGATAATTTCAATGCGCTAAGTAGGAATATGAATTAAATTTATTTTTCTTAACACCCCTTCATTTTGGAAAGAGGTAACTACCTCTAATTTAACTTTCCGCTTAACTGGATGATATCTAGTAGATTCTGGGATAATTTCAATGCCCTAAGTACAAATATGAATTGAATTTAATTTTCTTAATATTCCTTGACCCTCTAAAGAGGTGACTACCCCGAATTTAACTTTACGCTTAAGAGGATGATATCTAGAAGATTCTGCAACAATTTCAAAGCGCTAAGTATGAATACGAATTGAATTTGTTTTTCTTAATATTCCTTCACCCTCTAGAGGGGTGATTACCCCTAATTTAACTTTCCGCTCAAGTGGATGATATCTAGCAGATTCTGGGACAATTTCAATGCCCCAAGTACGAATATGAATTCGATTTATTTTTCTTAATATTCCTCCATCCCTAAAGGGTTAACTACCCCTAATTTAACTTTCCGGTTAAGTGGATAACAGCTAGCAGATTCTGGAACGATTTCAATTCGCTATCTACGAATATGAATCGAATTTATTTTCCTTAACTTCCCTTCACTTTATAAAGGGGTGACTACCCCTAATTTAACTTTCCTCTTAAGTGGATGATATCTAGCAGATTCTGGAACGATTTCAATGTGCTAAGTACGAAAATGAATCAAATTTATTTTTCTTAACTTCCCTTCACTTTATAAATGGATGGTTACCCCTAATTTAACTTTCCGCTTAAGTGGATGATATCTAGCAGATTCTGGAACGATTTCAATGTGCTAAGTACGAAAATGAATCAAATTTATTTTTCTTAACTTCCCTTCACTTTATAAATGGGTGGCTACCCCTAATTTAACTTTCCGCTTAAGTGGATGATATCTAGCAGATTCTGGAACGATTTCAATGTGCTAAGTACGAATATGAATCGAATTTATTTTTCTTAACATCCCTTCGCTTTAAAAAGGGGTAACTATCCCTAATTTAACTTCTCGCTTAAGTGAATGATATCTAGCAGATTATGGGATAATTTTAATTCGCTAAGTACGAATATGAATTGAATTTATTTTTCTTAACACCCTTTCACCCTCTAAAGGAATAACTAGCCCTAATATAACTTTCCGCTTAAGTGGAATTTAGCAGATTCTGGGACAATTTCAATGCGCTAAGTACGAATATGAATTGACTATATTTTTCTTAACATCCCTTCGCCTTCTAAGGGCTGGTTGCATGACGCAAAGTAAATGCTAACCAAGGTAGATGGTAAATGGAGGTGCTGGGATGGCCAATCAGATGACAGAAACTGAAAGTTCCTGTCATCTGATTGGCCATGCCAGCCCCTCCATTTACCATCTACCTTGGTTAGCATTTACTTTGCGTCATCAACCTGGCCCTAAATGATGAGGATTAAATC
This sequence comes from Forficula auricularia, assembly GCA_024734495.1. NCBI lineage: Eukaryota > Metazoa > Arthropoda > Insecta > Dermaptera > Forficulidae > Forficula > Forficula auricularia. The sequence goes on along the minus strand of JALMQS010000099.1, from coordinate 44,105,026 downwards.
TTTTAAGTAAAAAGTTTTATTCTTTCTAGATGTAAGATTGTTTACATCTCGTAGGACTGACTTCATTTTTGGCATCTTGATTCAATTCTCAAAAAGAAGATTACTACCCTTCTAATATAATAAAAATTATCTATAACTTTTGGATTTAGTAGTTAACAACCTCTCTTGATTTTCAATAGAAGTCTTAACACTGCTAATACTGACATTGTCTTTAATAAGAAAAAAATTGAGTGAATTTAATACTCCGCGAGTGATATTAAATTTTATTCTAATCTAAAGTTGATGTTAACTTTAATTTTTTTGAAATAAAATAAAAATAAAGTAAAAAAATATTTATCTAAAGAATATATAGATTTTGTTTTCTTCGGTTTTAGTAACAAACTTGAAAAGTGAATTGTCAAGTTTGGGTTCTCATATTACGAGAAAAGTGAAAATGTCACAAGAGATGAGAGGGGTGGTGAGTTCTTGTGCGGTTTAGACCGTGGGCTGAGGTTGGGGTGGGTGGGGGGCTAAAGGAAGAAGTGAAATAGAGATGAAAAAAATAATTTCTTTTTATAGAATCAAGATCAAATTTTTATTGCCTCTGAATTCGATCCACTCTCGAAGACTTGGCTGGCAACCTTATCATATTGGTATCATCATCGAAAAGAACGGCTCCTCTTATTGCATTCTCGCAGACGCCTTTATCTTTCTAGCCATTAATAACCCTCATATTTATTAAGCTCTTCAAAATAAAATAAAAAGAAACATTAATAAAGAAAGACACTTGTTGGTTGAGGTCAAGAACATCTAAGTACAGTCAGGGAGAAAAGTTAATTTCAGGTTTGACCGCAACGACATCATTAAAGAATCCAGCTTATATTTAGATAAAATGAACTAAGTCTAGATGGCTGAAAATATGGAGTATTCTTCAAAATAGTATAAAAAGAAACATTAATAAAATAGGCACTTGTTGGCAGACAAAAATAAGATCATTTTTAACCGACTTCAAAAAAGGAGGAGGTTCTCTATTCTACTGAATTTTTTTTTTTTTTTTTGTGCCTATGTTACCTCATATCTCTGCCAATTGTCAACCGATTTTGAAAAAAATTTTTGCATTGGGTCCAGCCTAGCTTCCGATTGGTCCCATTATTTTTTCGTTTTTTTTTTCATAGGTATTAGACCTTTTTTATTAGGTTTGTTTAGACCTAACCTCTTTGTTTATGAACCGATTTCGATGGTTCTTTTTTTATCCGAAAGGGGGTGTCTTAGGGATGTTGTCATATTAATTTGGTCAAGTTCTGATGATATGATCACTATTAATAACATCACTAAAAAGAGAAAAATAAAAATAATTTTTAAGAAAAAATAAAAACCGACTTCAAAAATTAAATGCAACAAATAAAATACACTAAAAGGTATAAAATAATTATTATCTTATTTAGTTACAACTAAACGACGAAATATTAACATGAAATTACTTTTTGAAGTTGGTGCCAAACATATACCTTTTATGAATCGCACTCGACGGATCTTACTTAGTACGTTTGGCGGGTACGCTCGCTTATAGGCATAGTTTGTTTGGTACCGACTTCAAAAAGTAATTTCATGTTAATATTTCGTCGTTTAGTTGTAACTAAATAAGATAATAATTATTTTATACCTTTTAGTGTATTTTATTTGTTGCATTTAATTTTTTGAAGTCGGTTTTTATTTTTTTCTTAAAAATTATTTTTTTACAGAGCACTTTTCTGCATTCAGTGAACCGGATGCCTTGGAAATGTAAATAATCTTAATGCTAAAGCTATGACAGCAGACTTTGAATCAGAAAAACAGAAAATACTATAAAAAAAGTAAAATTAATCCCATGTTTGTTTGCATCGTCGGAAAGCTAGAAAACATCTCACAAACATGTATAACAAACCTGTTCTCTAGGTCCCCAAGCTACGGCCCGCTGACCAAAACCGCCCCTTAAAAATTTCCCATCCTGCCCGTGGTTAGTACAGAATTAATTCACAAATATTCACTATATTAAATATAATAGTGTATTAATTAATTTATTTATTTTTCGAAGATCTTAATTCTCTTTTAGAATAGGTGTTGATTTTCTTTGTTTGCAAAAAATAATAACACAGTTATATTTTTTTCATTTATTTTATTTTATTGTTATATCAAAGGAGGCTTTTTTTGATGTAAGAAAGAATGTAAATAATGTAAAAAAGATGTGATGTGTTCATTTCTTTATAAAATTATAGATATTGGAAATAATGAAAGGATGGTTTTATTTTTAGGCTGATGATGACATGAATGTATATGTCGAAACGTCCTTTGATATAACAATAAAATAAAATAAATGAAAAAAATATAACTGTGTTATTATTTTTTGCAAACAAAGAAAATCAACACCTATTCTAAAAGAGAATTAAGATCCTCGAAAAATAAATAAATAAATTAATATAAATAAAATTCTCAGATCCAATCTTATAAATATAATAGTGTATTATTAATATAATTTCCGTATAATATGTTATATCCGGCCAGCCCTTAGTTTTCAATGTTCACATGTGGCCCTATCTCTAAAGATTTTGGGGACCCCTGGTCTAGGTTATTTAAGCTGTTCTATTGGTAACACATATCTTGGCATGTGCTTATATGTTAGCAAGTGTACCTGAATCCAAAAACTACATCAACATTCCCTGGGGTAATTTACCCTGGTCCACCAACCCCTCATTTAAAAGGAGTGTATTTACTTTGGGGTCCTCTAGGCCGATCTAACCAACATATTTGATAAACAAGCACTGGTCAATTAAATGTGAATTAGCTTACCATAGTTAAATAGACAAGATAAAAATATTTTCTCCTTTAGGAATCTTGAATTTATCAATTGAAGCAAATATTTTGCCATGTTATTTTAATTTGTATTTTCTTATGTAAATTTAGGTACTAAAATCTAAAAAGAAAGAAAAATAATATAGTGAATTAAAATAATACATATAAGACCAAAGACCAAGAGTAGAGATTAATCTTTTAAAAAAATTCATTTTATAAATAAAAGATGTCCACAAAATTCCATAAGATATTCCTAGTAGATGATGTTATATAATTCGTGAAAAAACAAAAAGGGGTATAAAGCCTCTCAAGTCTACTCCAAACAGAATTATTCTTAATATTATAGAACGAATTCATTCTGTATTTTCCCAAAGGGCTCGTCGTAACAGGTGATCCCTATATTATTTTTGTCTTAAAGGAATATTGCATATAATGTCATAGATTCTAAAAAAATAGAAAACAATAAAAATTCATTAATATCTGTACAGTTTCACTATAAGACGAGTAAAAGAAAAATTAATATAGTTTTTTATTAATAAATGAATTTAACTTTAAAGGACCAATCATAGATTTTAGAGAAAATATTTTTACATTGCATATCAGAGAGGATCGTCCCCTTAGGAATCGAACCCAAGCGCTAACTCTCTCTGACATGCAACATATATAAGTATTATAGCTAAAGATTTGTCTTAAGGGTTTGGCTACTGGCCCGGCAAGCTTAGTTAGCGCTTGGGTTCGATTCCTAAGGGGACGATCCTCTCTGATATGCAATGTAAAATTATTTTCTCTAAAATCTATGATTGGTCCTTTAAAGTTAAATTCATTTATTAATATTATAGGTCTGGGTTGATTTTTGAAATAATTCCATCTTTTTTCAAAAAAAGACACTCAAAAAGATACTTAAATCTTTGCTTTCACTGTAAAATTAATGGGTCCCTCACTGAAAACTTTTTCAGTTTAGCAGGAATTTTCACTATTCCCTTCGAGTTGAAGGGAGTGAAAAATCTTTAGCTATAATACTTATATATGTTGAATGTCAGAGAGAGATTTGTCTTAAGGGTTTGGCTACTGGCCCGGCAAGCTTAGTTAGCGCTTGGGTTCGATTCCTAAGGGGACGAACCTCTCTGATATGCAATGTAAAAATATTTCTCTAATATCTATGATGTCCTTAAAAGTTAAATTTATTTATTAATATTATAGGTCTGGGTTGATTTTTGAAATAATTTCCATCTTTTTTCAAAAAAAGACCCTCAAAAAGATACTTAAATCTTTGCTTTCACTGTATAGTTTTTTATGTTTAATAATTATGAATAAATACTTGAAGAGAATAAGCAGAATGATTAGAGATAGTGTTACCGGCGAATGGAGGTTTAGAAGTGCAAGGGAAGTGAGAGAATTAACAGGGCAGCCTTACATCACGAGCTGTATAAGATCACGAAGGCTGGCTTGGGTGGGACATGTGGTGCGTACTGATGAAGATCGAGCTATCAGCAGGATCTACGAAGTAAAACCGATAGGAAGAAGACCACCAGGTAGACCACGGCAAAGATGGATGGACCAGAGATATAGCCAGAGATCTTGAAGAGTTGGGTGCTCAAGGAAATTGGAACTCTATAGCACGGGATAGGACAAAGTGGCGAGGCATTATAAAGGAGGCTAAAACATTAGAAATGTTCGGCCACAGGAAGTAAGTAAGTAATTAAGTAAGAATAAATGCAGATCTTTTAATAGAACAATCTCAAAACAATCATTAAATAACCAAATGTTTTTGGAAAAATTATCTCTTAATCAATGGAAATTTTGAAAAAAAAGTTGTTTTAAGAAAGAATTACAAAACAAAGCAACTATGATAAAGGAAATATTTCTCCTGAAACGTTTGGATCAGTGGCGTGGGGTATATGGATGCTGTGGATTCGGCGCATCCCTAAAATTTCAGAACGTCAAGAGTATTTTCATAGCGTGTCAAATTTGAATGTCGTATGGCTTTATTTTGCTATCGTTAATTTAATGGAACTTTTTAACGTTAAAATATGAAAAGAATTTTCCAGATTTAATATTAGAATCGCTTGAGCTATCTTATGGAAAATACTTTGATTTTATGAAGTTGAAAAGTGAATTAGTTTACATGTACTCGATTCGTGAGTTTAATTTAAAATCTAAAAATTGCATAAAAAATTAAACTTGAATGATAAATTAAAAGATTCTTCCAAAACTTAAGTGACTTAATTTTTAAATTGAAAGGTTTTTTTAGTCACAAACAAAAGACAATAATTTCAGTTAATTATTATAATTTTATTATTGATTCACTAAACAGTTTCGGTCACCACGTTGACCATCTTCAGTAGTACTAAAAATTGGAAGAATGAAACATTTCGTAAATTTTTTTAAACAATCACACATATATATGGTACAAAGTGACAATTTCCAGATCTTTAACGAAACTGTATGTATAAATTCAAACTTCTATATTTTTTGTATTGTTTAATTGTTTAAAAAAATTTACGAAATGTTTCATTTTTCCAATTTTTAGTACTACTGAAGATGGTCAACCAGTGGTGACCGAAACTGTTTGGTGAATCAATAAAATAAATAAAAATAATTAACTGAAATGATTGTCTTTTATTAGTTTATGACTAAAAACCCTTTCAATTTAAAAATAAATTAAAAGATGTTTTGGAAAAAGTATTTAATTTAATACAGTTTGTACTATACCTTCCAGAAGAGCGTCGATTGAACGTTCATTTTCAACTATGAAATGAATTAAATCAATCATGAAAGTAGACAATGGGAAGATAGACTCTTCGAACTATCTTTAATATCAATTGAACAAAATTTAATGTCAAAATTGAGAAATAACAAAATATTCAATGCTACTGTTATCAATGAATTTTGCGAAGATTAAAATAAAATATTCAAAGATGCAAGTATTTTTTCGGACAGCATCCCCTTGTTGAATTCACCCACCGCCCGCCACTGGTTTGGATATTAAATAAAATAGTTAGTACTTGTAATTCTTTTTTATAGATAATTTTTTCGAAAATTTTATTATCTGCAAATTTGATAATCGATACCATATTTTTATGTTATGATTAAAAGTTATCAAATTTTAGCAAAATCAAATGAACTTTTATCAACAGACCCAGGTTGGGTAAATAATTTAAATACTGGTAGATTTAAATATTCATAGTAAAATACTAGTTGTGTTTGTCTATTCTAGATCTCTGAAAAAAAGATTAATTAACTTTTATATTATTTGATTATTTCTAAAATTATTGATTCCTCCTAAGAAGAAATAAATGTATGTATATGAACTTTTTATAGAGAATTTTATAGTCTACCAATTTGATAATAAGCATTTTTATCATAAAAACAGTAGACATTGAGATATTTACCAAAAACAAATGAAACTCTAGGCCTCTATCTGCAGGCAAATGAGTTAATTTCTTTACAATATTATAAATGTAAGATTTATAATTAATCTCAGCTTACTCCAAAGGAAATTGGTAGATATTAGTTGTTTTTTTTTTAAATATTTAATCTGAAAAAATAAACAAAAAAAAAACAGTTATAGAATTACAACGTTTCGATAGACTAATACTGCGATCGATAGTTTGATTTTTGACTATTTTATAAAAGAACTGTATTTATTTATTAATATATTATATTATAATAATTATTATAATTTAATAAAATGTATAAATTTCCTTAATAGTAATAGTAAATTAATTTATTTGAGATTATAGTTTTAAGTGGTTTGTCTGTCTTTAGTCTTTTGGAGAAAATCAGCTACTAGAGGTGTTCTTTGATGGGGAACAATAACCTTTGAATAGATGTCAATTTGAACTTAAGGTTTTATTTAAAGAAAGAAATTATTTGTCTCTAATATATGATGTGAAATTCTTTATTTTTGATTCATCCAGAAAACAAGAAAAACTTTATATTTTAACTCACTTTGCAAATTTTCTTTTGGCCTACCAAACACCCTGTAAGAGTAATTAATAATTAAATGTAAAAGTTTTGTATTATTAAACTTATTACTTTAAATATTAATTCTTGATTCAATTGATATAATAGAATAATATTGATTGTTGGATAATTTCTACTATTTTCTGTAGATCTGTAGCCAGAGAAATTGCAAGTCTATATGAACTTAATATACATAATATGTAGTTTGAATAAAGAAATTACCTATCTCTAAGATATAATGTGTATTGTCATTATGTGAGATTTCCAATTTTGTAAATAGTAAAAATATCAATTTTGTTGAGGGAGAATGGTGTAAGTTCTTGGTGAAAATATTAAATAAAGTAAAGAAAATTTTTGAAAATAGTGTCCTTTGTGAACTCCTGAAGATGGGCTTATACCCCGAAATATATATAGAGTCGTGCTAAACAAGCATCTGATCTTTTATTTATTTGAAACCTACCACAGTATTTTATATTTTAAAAAGTTTCTAAAATAAATTTTCAAAAATCATCAAAATCAGATGACACGCACTTTCATCTGATTGGTCATCCCGCTGGGCACAAGGTGAATTTTATGATTTTACCCTTTGTCAACTTTTACAAAGACTTTACCAACCGACATACAACTGGCCCTAAATCAACTTTCCCTTCTCTTCGGTAATGTCTTTCGAGATCCACAGGGGCTGCATCTTTACAGGTGCGCCCCTTCTTGAATTCGATTGCATAAAAAAAAAAAAAATAGGAAAAATACCATTGTAATATAAATTAAAAAAGAGAGGAATTCAGCCAGTAAAGGAAGCCTCTGTCTAATAAAAAAATCCCAATTATAGAAATTCCTTCTATGTACACCTATAAATCGTTGAAAGAATATACACTACAAATTTCATTTTTCTAGGTCAAGCGGCTTAGGCTGTGCGTTGATAGATGAATGAAACATCACCTTATCTTTTTACCTATCTATCTACTCTTATTAAACGAGCAAAAATTGTTTGTTTATAAATTTGTTTGTATCTTATTTCTATTTTGAAAACGGCTCTACCGATTTTGATGAAATTCACGGGTTAGGGGGTTTTTGGGGTGACAATTCGATCTGTGAGTCTCATCTTCGACAAAATTGTTTTTGATGGGTTTTTTCGTAATCAAATTAATTATTCTCAGGTAGACAAATCCCAATCTTAGGGTTTTAAAAAAGGTTTCCCTTTTACTTTTGTACCCAGAGAGACAATGAGTTGGGTTAATTCATTGTTCTCAAAGGCCTTGAAGAACTATTGTGATTGTGGTTTTTAACATATTTTGTTCTACCTAAAAGTTAGAATTATTAATGAACGTTTTATAATTATTTTTATAAAGAACCTTATTTATTAAATACAATAAAAGAATTAAGAATTATTTCAAAATATCTTTCGCATAAGAAGGTCTCAATTTTCTGAAAAAATAACACATTTTAATAGGTTTTATTTATTAACAATTGGATGAATAAAAATGAATCATGTTGTTGTATCAAAACAGGTGCAAGAGGTGGGGTGCAGTGGTGAGGGATCCGGGGTAGGGCGAGGTTTCGGGGGTGAGGTCGAGCGGGGTGGAGGTGGGGGGGGGGGGGGGTACAGTGGTAGAATACTATAAATATTGGTATTTTTTTTAATTTGAAAACGGCTCTCAAATAAAAATCGATATTTTTATCACAATTTTAAATTAAAAATAATATTAAAATAAAGCTTTTAACTGAAGAAAAAAGTTACTGAGCATCGCTAGGTGCCTCCAGGTACTATATATTAAGATAACGTGATTTAGCAAAACATATGTAGCTCAATATCAGGATCATGGTAAATTATTAATCCTTAAAAAATGTTATATTATTATAGATAATTTCTAATAAATAAATATAAGACGAAAAGAAAAGATAAATAGTTGATGTATTTGTCAAATATATGAAAATTTCTTGAAAAAAATGTCTAAAATTAGATTAATTTCTAAAACGGTTCCTCTAATGAAAAACTAGAAAGATTTTTACTTATAGAGAATTTTATCATTTACAAATTTTATAATAAGTTTGGAGTGATTTTTGTAGTCTGACTGATAAGTGAAATTGAGTGGATATTGATGAGGCAGTCCAAAAAATGTATTATTATTAAAACACTCCTGAAGATGGCCGTAAGTACACAACTAACTTACTGTACAATGAAATCTTACGACTATTCGGGAAGAAGGCATCAGTGACCATTAAGAATATCAACAATAATTACAAAAAACTTTCTAAAGTGATTAGTAGAATTTGGTATAAAAAATGTGATTATCTTGTTTGTAATGATGGCCAAATCCCATTTTAATCAATTCAGACCCTGAAGAAGGAGGGAATAGCTTCCGAAACGTCGGCTTATGAATAAAAAGATATAGTGTAAATTATTTTCTTTTTTGGACTGCCTCATCAATATCCACTCAATTTATAATAAGTTTTTTTATAGGATAACTAGTAGATAAGGAGAAATTTACCAAAAACATATGTATCTAGTCTAAGAGAATTGGTTAGCTCCGAGGTTCCATTCTTAAGATTGCCTTTTATTTAATTTATATCTCTTTGCAAACTTTCTATCAAATATCTTGTACCTATAATAATAAAATAGATGTACAAAACAAGGAACAAATCAAATACCTTGATAATATTTAATCTTGACTTTTTCAAAGGTTGACACATTCAATGCCGTCAATTTTGACAAATGAGTGGATGCCATCTAGTTTTATAGATTAGAGGTTTCCCCATTTCAAAATTACGCTCTAATGAAAATGTAAAACTCGATATATCATCTAATTAATAACAAATAATAACAAATTGATAGTTAGGGATGAAGATCAGCGGAGCAGCTTGTCTTGGCAGCAAGGCCTCTCAAGGTCAACTGAGAATTGAGTGCGGAGATCCTTCCTTGAGGCGAGAGCAATGGCTTATAAATGAGAAAGTAATCGATCTTATTTTATCGATTTAATCTATCTTGAGGTTCACAGTATCATTCTAATAAAAGAAAATAGCATTTGATTAAATATTTTGTCGTTTAAAAGAAATTGTATTAAAAGATTCAATCTTCTCTCTGGGAACGAATCAACTAGAAATGGCAAAAAAGTTTTATTTTTTTCTCATTAGATATTTTAATCAAATCTATTGAAATTTCATATCTATGTGTTATTGACTTTTATATTTTATATCAAATTATTTTTATTAGGATATTGTATTTTAAAGGGTAGTTTATTTAAAGCCTAATTTGAAAAAACGCTAATAACTCCTTTGAAATAATTTTTAAAAATAAGAAATTAATAGTTATTATAAGACAATTAATTATTAATCATTTAATTCTATTTTGAACAGAATCGATTAAGTACATTTTGAGAAAATAGTCAAAAACCATTAGAAACGTCTAAAAAACGATGTTTTTTGAAAGCAAGAGATGCCTTTGATAAAGTTTAAAAAGTTATATGAAATAAAAAATTGACTTGTGACATGGTGGTGAATTTTAAAATGTTTCTAAAACGTCCTTTCATAGACGGTTTTCGGGGTTTTTGTCGATTTTCTCAAAAAGTACTGCATCTATTTTGTTCAAAATTGAATTAAATTATTAATAATTAATTTTTTTATTATATCTATTAACTTCATATTTTTTAAAATTGTTTTAACATAGTTATTAGCGTTTTTTCAAATTAGGCCTCAAATAAACTATCCTTTAAAATGCAAACAGCCTAATAAAAATAATTTGGGATATAAGATAAAAGTAAATAACATACAGATATGAAATTTCAATAGATTTGAATAAATATTTAATGAGAAAAAAATAAAACTTTTTGCCATTTCTTGTTGATTCGCTCCCGGAGAGAAGAAATTGAATCTTTTTATACAATTTGTTTTAAAATACAAAATTCTTAATCAAAATGCTATTTTTTTTTATATAAGAATGATACTGTGAACCTTCAGATAGATTAAATCGATAAAATAAGATCGATTTCTTTCTCATTTATAATTCTTTTGGTTTATTAAATATCGAGAGGATATGGCACCATCAGACACAATATTTGTTATTGAAGTCGATTCACTCTACAATAATGGAATATCTTTAAATTCGTAAACTATTGATTTTAAACATTTCACTCATTTTTACTGTTAGAAATTAAATCTTCTTTAAGAAAGGTCATTATATAAATTTGTATACTTCAAAGGGTTAGGCAATAAAGGTGAAATTTATATGGAAAGTTGGATAAATATTGATCTAACACCCTAGTTATTCCATTTATAAAAAAATTATAATATAGAAACTTGTTGATAATTTAATTTACTAAAAGAAAGTTCATTATTTATAATTAGTTCTGAAGTCTAAATATCTAGAAAGTATTTATTTAAATATTTTTTTCTAAGAAAGGTAAACATTATTTTTCAAAAATAAAAGCGGTTTTAGATAAAGTGTGTCCCTTAGATTGAATGTGAACATTTTTATTTACCTTTTTATATTGGAAATTATTTACATTTCCGTAACTCGTAAACTATTGATTTTGGACATTTCACTCATTTTAACTATTCTAATGGAAAATAAATGTACTTTAATAAAAGCCTTTATATGGATTTGTTTACTTTAAAATGTTAGGCAATAATTCTGAAATTTAAGTGAAAAGTTAGATAAATACTCCCTACAAAACTCATTGCCCCTACCCCCTAAAAAAATCGAAACTCCATTATTACGAAGCATCAATTATGTATTTCTCAATAAATTATTTCGTTACTTCCAAAATTTGTCAATTCTACTAAAAAGTTAGTTGATCTCTAATCGGATTACTGAAAATGAAACCTTGTGGTGCTAATCAGCTGGCAGACTGCCTCCCCTAGAAAAATTCCCTAACTACGCCAATGGTCTCGACCACACCATTTTCAGTCACGTAACTAAATTTTGAGATCGAAAAACATAAAACGACAATGACAATGAAAAAATTACCCAAAAAATCTGAAATATAAATTGTATTAATATGGCTCTGCCCATTGCCATATCTGGTATAATGCACAACATTGACTGACATGGACAGTTTATGATGTGATAAAATGAAAGTATGAGCTTTTGACCCCTTATAGTTATATTCTCGAATAAACCCCTGAGCTCTGCTAATAGTGAAACTGAAGAGGATTAAACCAGCTTCCAAGCAGACTTATAATAATACACTAATATGGCTAAAAACAAGTTTCAAATGTAAATCATGACTTATTCCAAAATGTGGGCAAAAAATTTGATCCTCCCCAAAATAATAATTCGATTAAAATATACTGATTATTTTGGATAGATATATCTCAACCAAAACATTCTGTGAAAAAACAGGCCAAGTTCGAAAAAGTAGTGAAATCTACTGTGCAGCCAAGTTATATTTGCCAAGAATAATTAAGTTGAGAAAATAGTACCTACTCTCAATTAAAATGCATTCTTTCCATTTTGAATGACAATCTAACCCTAGTAACACAATGTTTCAAACTATATAGGGACAATATAGTTACTATATAGTTTGAAACATTGTGCTACTAGGGTTAGATTGTCATTCAAAATGGAAAGAATGCATTTTAATTGAAAGTAGGTACTATTTTCTCAACTTAAATTTTTAATTTAGATTATTTTCATATATCCCCTTCACCTTACTCCGTCTTACTCCCTTACCCCCCCGCCCTCATCCCCAGCCGGACCCCCTCGCACCCCATACCCTAACCCACCTCCGCACCCGTACCATTACTCCACCCCCGCACCCAGTTTTTGCATTTCTAGTCTTCTAGTGACACACAGATTATGTATATACAATTTGGTTAAGTTGGCTCTAAGGGTAAGAATTTTCATTTTTTGACCCCCACCCCCACATTTTGGGTCTTTAGTTTTTCCATTTCTATCCTTTAGTGACCCACAGATTATGTATACAAAATTTGGTTGAGTTTGGTCCAAGAGCAAGAATTTTCATATTTTGACCACCCTCCCCCCTTTTGGATGTTTTTGGGGGGAATTTTTTAAACAAAAGTTGTCAGAAATCACATCCTCTACAACTTTTCTCATAATAAAATTTGCCGTAGAGTTAATAGTTTAGGAGTTATTTGATAATTTTCCTTCGTGCGCCCCCTTTTGGGGTCAAAATATCAAAACGTAATTTAGATGACATCTGATCCAAAAATAAAATTTCATAATAATCCCTTCAGCCGTTTTTATGTGAATCTTGAGCAACTTTTCGCGGAACCCACGGAAACATACAGACAGACATACAGACCGACAGACAGACAGACAGGAATTTTGTTGAGGGTGTTTTCGTTCATAACTTTGCTTGAAACGTGTGCAACCAAAGTTTGGCGTGATTTGGACCAATGTACAGATAAAACCTTAATTTTATATATATATATATATATATATATATATATAGATTCCAGGAATTATTTTTTTTCTCTTTCTATTTTTAGATTCTTTAAACTTTATTGGCATTTTATTTAAAGCGATAAAAGGTCAGATTCTGCTGTATTAAATCAAAAGAGAAAAGGTCTCGGTACGCTCTCTCCACTAAATTTTGCTAGATATGTAGAGGCCCCAGCCAGAGCTGTATGGTAACGTAATATGGATAGCCTTCGGCGGCCCTCTTGCTAGCCAGGGGCACGCCCCCTGGACCCCCACCCTCATATCCCACTCCCACCCCCTCACCATGCACCCGTGCCCAACCCCCACCCTCACACCACCGCCCCAATGTACAGATAAAATCTTAATTTCATAAATATAGATAATTTCATTTAAATTGGTAACCGTGACGACTGTTTTTTGGGGGGACGGATATAGGTAGATAGATAGAAACATAGGTACAGAGGCAGGCACAAATGCGCATTAGTAGTATAGGATTTCAAAGGCCATAAAAAACTTTAAGGAAGCTGAAATTTTACAAAGTAGTTCGTTCAGTTCATGCCAATAATTGATTTTTCGGCTTATTTATAAATACTAAATTTATTTTTCTTAATTCTTCTGTACGGTGGTTGATCCTTTGGGAAAATAAACTTTAATTCATATATTTTATTTTAATCGGAATATGATAATACCATTAAGAAAATTTCCATCATTTCCCAATTTGATTTATGAAATAGAAATATAACTCTTTAGATTTATCAAGTTTAATTTATTATGACTTGTGTTTTGATTTATTCCCTTATTCTTAAATTGATTTATTGGGAGTTGAATAATTAATGGAGAAAAACTTAAATTTCATTTATTTTGACTTCCGTTAAGAAGATATAAAGACTCAATTACACTATGCAAGTGTCATCTAAGTGTTCATGCAAGTTATCTTCCAAGATCTCAAAATAATGCTGTTAAGTCGGTGTATAAGAGTATTTCTGTCAGGGTTGGCGATTCAGCAAAAGAAACATTCGACTCCGATTCCGACTAGTAGAACGATTTACGACTACGATAAAATTAAATGCTAAGGTATTTTATTAAAGAAAAAATTATAGAGTATTGATTCAAAATTCATTGCTCGGTAACTTTTTGCCTCTCAATAGCTTAAGTTTTAAATTCCAAGCCTCTGCGACTTACCGAAGACGAGATATGACGATTAAAATATTTATTTTGCGACATGACTAATTTACACCCCCTTCCTTTATTTCAATCGGATTAAAATTATACACCACTAATAACTAATAACTCATGAGACTTGATAAGTACACCAATTTTTAGTGAAATCGTTAGAGCCGTTTTCGAGAAACCAATTCTATATATTATATGTTTTTAGTAAAAACGCGTTTCACTGAATACATTTATGGCAACTAGAGTTTACTGATGTTGGTTAAGGTTGGTTCAAAGGTCTAGAAACTTCATTTTTGAACTTTCGCCTAATTTCGTGTATTTATTTTCAAAATTTTGAGGATTCGGATCATATCCTGTCATGGAAAATGCTGGATATCTATAAAGCTAAGAGTTTTAACAAAAAAGTAGTCCAAGTAAACGTTCAAGTGAACAAAAATTTTCTAGAAAATGAGCAAGAAATCAAGTTTCTAGGATGAGAGGTTTTCATTTTATAAAGGAAAAATTTCGAATTTTTGCAAAAAATTATAGTTTTTTAAAACTTCAACCTCGTTGCGGCACGGATTACCATTTATCCAATTAAGATGAATTTTTTATGAATTGTAGCAAATTTAATGTAGTTGAAAAATGTATAGAGTGGTCTTTGTCGAAAACGTGCTTCTTCATGGTCAAAATGGGAAAATGTCGAAAAAAGTGTGAGTTTTTGGGTAGATCCGGGGGGGGGGGGGCTGCCGAGGTCAAAACTTGGGACTTTGCGCTTAAGCCCGAACAATTGGTCGGAGAAAAAACCTAAATAATAAAATTTGTAGGAAATTTTATCAACTTGCATTTTGAATAGGAAGGCTATTTACGAAAAGTTGATAGTTTTCGAGTTATAAGCGAAAACCAAAAAATGCAAATTTTCATCTTTTTTTGCATTTTCTACAATGTTTCGTCTCGAAATTTTGGTGGGAGACCTCAGATTTGGATTCAGCGCCCCAAAAATATATATGCAACAAATCAGAACTACCCCAAAACTTTCCCCACTGGGCCCCCATTTAGAGCACAATTTGGCTGGACTACACTAGAAGATACTTTTTGATACAATGAAAAATTAATGAAAAATAACGTGTTTTTAATATTTTTACTTCTAATAATATTGAATAAATTAAAATATATTTTTAAACATATTGAGAATAAAATGTAGTAAAATATTCTTTTTAACGACTATGCGAGACCCAAAGAATATGCTTCGCGACCCATAGATTAAGAACCGCTAGCTTATATTATACTTTTTTATTTGAAGAAAATTATCATCGTTAAAAAAAAAAAAAATATATATTTTAACAGATATTTAATAAAAAGAGGCCGCTATAAGATTCAGGGCCCAGGCCCGGGCGGACCCTATCTAAAGTAACACCTAATTTACATATTTTCTTTCAAGATTTCAACGAGCCCGCTTAAAAAGATAATGTCTAGAAAATTCTTATCAACGCGCTTAAATATTAACAAATGCTACCAATATAAACGAACTCTTCTTAAGCTTATGCTATTGTGTTTTATTTATGGTTTTCATCCTGGAGGTTCAATTGAGTTATTTCCTTGACAAGAACATATGGTGATGGCATAAAAAACTGGCTGTCAAATAGCGACTGAATCTTATAGATTATAGAATCATTAGGTTGAAATGTTTAAACATATGTAGTGAGGTCAAAATAACACTTCTGTTTTTAAAGTAATAATATTTTATTTTTGATCTTAGACTTGAGCCGAATTTACTTAAGGACAAACAGTAACTTGGAAAGTTTAACTCATCTTCTGACATGTAAGTAATAAAATTATTCTTGACAACTCAAATTTATTAAATGACACTCTCTCACGATTACTTTAGACAAGAGAGCGATCAAGGTTTGATATTGTGTGTGCATTCTTAGTGGTCTTAAAAGACCAGAGATTTTAAGGGTTTTGTATGGATTAATGTTTTTTTTTTTTTTTTAGTAAATATCGAGGGGTGAACCGCGATTGGAATTAGGTTACACCGTCTTTGAAATTACTTTGGAATTCATTAGATAATTTATTGTCATCTATTGTTTTCTACTTGGAAATGAAAGTGAAAGTAGGTGTACACGATTTTAGGTCGCAGTTCACCCCTCGGTAAATATCATTACTTGTGGAAGGCTTCAGAGTAAGTGGAACCCTAAACGTCGAATCAGTGTAAGTTTTAACTAGTTTTTTATTTTCGTCATTGATGAAAAAGTTATCTTCTATCTTTTCCCGAATTAACTGACACTCTCGACTCCCTAGCCCAGCATTTCCCAAACTTTTTTGACCGTGGCCCGGTACGAGGTTTTAATATTTTTCGTGACCCACCTTATGAAAAAAATACAAACATTTATTTACAAAACAAATTTTATTTTTTAATAAAAATCAAGTTATTTGTTTCTAATCAAATGGACCCGAGTTCGAATCCGACTCGAGGTAACCGGCTAAAAATCGGATACCTGCATAGAAGTCTTAATTTAATATCAGTATCGTAAATTAACTGATGGCTAGAAGGACCGAAAAGCCAAAAAAAAAGTTATTTGTTTGTTTATTTCATACACAAAAATTGCAAAATAATTATCTAAGAAAAATATAAATATGTAATTAAAAAATTAAAGATTACAAATACACACTTTTCCACTATTCCTAGTGTCTAATTGATGTAAAAAAAAATTCTCGGTGTTTTTACAATTTTTTTTCGCGACCCGGCAAAATTTTTCTACGATCCGATGCCGGGCCGCGATCCACACTTTGGGAAACGCTGCCCTAGCCCATCGTAGATCTGTCTCCGCCCTTTCTCTTTTTTATAGATATTACAATGGCTTTTGTTCTGACGAGATGAAATCTATAATCCCTCCAAAGGCTTCATTTGCGCTAAATACGTGATTTTCTAAGATTCATCACCTCTACGCGCTTAAATTGGATACTAACCGAACAAACGCATTCGCCAATTCGTTTATCCCTATGACTATAACTATCTTCCTCCGACCGTCTTCCCAATAACTTATAACCTTCAAACTTTCAAGACACTCATCCTCAGATACGTTCAACTCCTACCCAATCCCTAAATCTCTTATTTTCATGATACAAAGGTCCAACACGGACTACAGAGGTTGTACCTTTTTGGTGCAACTTCTTCTTGTATCAATATCATTATAAAAAACAAATCTAGATCAGAGCTTCTTAGACTTTTTTCATTCGCTATCCCTTTTCGTCCTAGAAATTTTTAAGCGACACCCAGATATCTACGTATCTAAAACAGTTATAAATCAAGCATTTATTAATAACTAGGTTAGATACAAATTTAATTATTGTTTATTATTCCATGTTCTTCATTTTTATTATACTTTCTATATATATTATTACATGTTCAGAAAATTTTACTGTTGCGAAATTTTCAGTGATCTCCCACAATTAGTTTCATGGCCCCTTGGGATCTCCAATTTAAGAAGCGCTCTTTTAGATCAAAGTAACCATTATTTAAAAACTGTATGCCCTCCTTCTCAGTTCCATATCAAAATTGGTTAAAACAGAACCCATGGCAGGGGGGGGGCGGCCAGAGTTTCCCTCGATATTTACCAGAGGCCTAACCTTCTGTCTTCAGCTCTTTTGTCTTGTCGGAGGTTCTCACCTCACAGGCGGCCAAGTCATTTCATCAAAGCAGCCCCCTTTAGGTAGAGGCCAACCAAAAATCATTTTTACTTTTAAAAGCATTTTATCAATTCTCCGAACTTATAATAAAAACAAACATTTATTCATTTTCAAGGGAGAATCAACGAGTGTCCTCTGCTTGATAACTGACATAACTCTATTAATTATTTAAGTTGAAAAGTTTCTTTTTGCCTGAGAGTAGGAGAATTTTTATGAATTGAAGGAGAAAATAAAAGAGTGTGTCTTCTGCTGGAATTATAAATTTTTAACTAGACTATAGTTTCGAGAGTTTTGTCCTCTTCATCAGTCTGTTACAATTGATTCACAGGAATAATAACATACATTAATTCCTGTGAATCAATTGTAATAGACTGATGAAGCGGGGAAAACTCTCGAAATTAGAATCTCCTTATAAATAAATTAAAAATTTATAATTCCAGCAGAAGACACCCTCTTTTATTGTCTCCTTCCAATTTTTTCATTATTTAATTTTTGAAGTGAAATTTCTTTGGGGACGTTTCTGTTGGACAATTTTTTAAACTGCTTTTAATAATAAAATCAGCTCTGATTAAATATTTTAATTCACATTCGTGAGTTGGAACTTTATTTTTCTTTCTCTTTTATAATTCCATTTCTATCAATTTTCTATTATTTTTTTCTAATATTAACTCTTTACATTTATTAGGTAGTTCGGAAAGTCATTTCGTATTGACGTTTGTGATTTGCTTCTAAAGCGTCAAGAAAATAACCTATTTTTGAAGAGAATTGTCACTGGGGACGAGAAATGTGGGTCTACAATAATTGTCTACAATAATAAGAGATCATGGAGTAAAAAAGATGAATCGGCTCAAACCACTTCAAAAGGTCATATTCATCAAAAAAAGTTGATGCTCTCTCCATGGTGGAATTTCAAGGGAATCATATTTTTTGAACTTTTGTCACCCAATACCATGTTCAAGTAGGTAATACATATTTTCTAATTTATTTTAAGGGTCTACCACACGCTCTCCTCCCTCTTTTTGTGCAAACCAGTTCGTTCAGGCAAGATAAAGGGTAGAGTGGTATGTTAGGCCCTTTAGAATCAACATTATTCGTGAAACTTATAACCTTCAAACCTTCAAAACCCGAGTACATAAACACCTACGTCTCCACTCTCTCACTTAATCAACTTTCCATTCTCTTCGGTAATGCAAGGGTCTTTCGAGATCCATAGGGGCTGCTTCTTTACTGGTGTGCCCTTTCTTGCATTCGATTGCATTAAAAAAAAAATAATAAAAAAAAAATAAGCTGACGTGTTCTGATGTGGCCATCCACTTGACTTTACCAAACAACCTGACCCCTCACTTATATTTAATATTTAATAAAATTATTTATAATCATTTAGGGGACGGGGGTTAGTTTTTGCATTTTTTAGATTACTGTGGGTCCACTGATTATGTATACAAAATTTGGTTGAGTTTGTTACAAGAGCCTATATTTTCATTTTTGACTTCACATACACTTTGGGCGGTTAGTTTTTGCATTTTTAGATTACTGTGGGCACACTGATTATGTATAAAAAATTTGGTTGAGATTGGTACAAGGGCCTAGATTTTTATTTTTTGACCCTACACCCCCCCCCCCCCATTTTGGCCGATTAGTTTTTGAATTTTTAGACTTCTGGGGTCCCACTGATTATGTATACAAAATTTGGTTTAGTTTGCTCAAATGGCCTAGATTTTTAATTTTAACCCCTCCTCTCCTCCCCCTTAATTTTGGGTCGAAATGCATCAAAATCTAATCAGCTCTTAATAACTAAGTATGAAATTTGGTTTCGATATTCACACTAGTTTTTGAGGTAGCTAGTCCACAAAAATTGGTAACACACAGCTAACAAACTAACTAACAGACATTTTGACAAAACAGCTATTATCTATAAATATAAGTTTTCAATGTTCACTTATTAGAGCTTTTTTGTAGAGCAAAATGCCATGGTTTCGCTCAATTTTTTTTAATCAAAATAGTTTCACCCATTTTTTAGATATTTCGAAAAAAAGAAGGAAAAAAACACTTGTCCATGCACGATTATAATACTTGACCATATCCTGTATGGTAAAGTAAAAAGAGCAGATCAGTCTTGATTAAAAATATTTGATTAAATCTTTGCATCACATGTCTTTTTCATTTACAGAATATTAGTATATATTTAATATACAAGAAGAAATTTGAGTTGACTCACGTTGATCTACCATAGATATCATCACTTGAAAATGGCTTCAAAATTAGAAACAAAACCTCAGGAAACTAGTGCATTTCCTGATTTCGCCATGAATAGCCCTATCCAAAAAGATCCTCTGGATTAAACTAATAAGTATTATTTTTATTTTTTTTAACAACTTTTAGAAATTAATTACTCTGAATGAACAAAACAAAACACAATAATTGTACATACCCAATTAAATCTCTTTTCTGGCTGGCCAAATGGGCTTTTGCTCCCAATCTCCAAATTTTATTCTCTAAAAAAAAAATCTTTGCCCACGTATATTACTTAAAGATGCGGTTTCAAAAAGGCAACTTGAAACATTGAAGAATACTAGAGAGATTTAAAAACTTTCTAATTTTTCCATGAATTTTACATCCGATAAAATCTCTACAAATCAAACTAGGTAAGAAACATATTAAATGTTTGTAACTAAGTTGATTTTAAAGCAATTTATTACCAGAATCAATGTATCAGATATAACAATTATCGTTCACTTTACATGCAAATAAAATATTCTCCCTTCTAAAGAAAATAAGCAATTTTTTTAAAACTAGTAATTCTATAAAAAAATTCATATAAAATATTTCATTGAGAGATTGAAACTGACAATGAAAACCGTTCGAAACAATATAAATATCACTGCCGTGAGGAAAGGAAGGTCCTTGGAGTCTGTGGGTGTGGATACTGTGGATACTTTCAAAACTATCATGACTATTTTCATAGCGTGTTATAAAAAATCTAATGATAATAAATGTTAGAAAAATAACAAAAAATTCTTCGTTACCTGATGAATTCTACAAAAGGAGCGAAAAATAAAATAACAATTTAAAAATAGAATGGATCTTTTTTAGACAGCATCCCCTGGTTGAAATGTCACCGCCCGCCACTGATATACATATTCTCTAATAAATAAATTAATAACTAGGTATTATCCTAATCTTAATAGTATATATAAAAAAAGAAGGTGATGTTTCATCATTCATTCATCTATCCACGCACAGCCTAAGCCTCTTGACCTAGAAAGATGAAATTTGGAGTGTATATTCTTTAAACGATTTATGGGTGTGCTGAGAAGTGATTTTTTGAAATTCGAACCCTAAAGGGAGGGGCAAGGACCCCAAAATGTGTTTTCAGAGTTTTTCAAGATCTCTTAAATCAGAAAAGATATCGATATGGGTTTAGTTTAGAAAAATGAAGTATTGAAATACAAAAAAACAACATATTTGAGTATTTTGTTTGATTTGTCCATGAAAGGGAGATATAGTCATTTTGGGGTAAATTTTTAAAAATTTTAAAGTGTTCTATCTCCTCGAGTTTTTAAGTTCTTATGGAAGTTGTTCAGTTTTTTTTTGTAGATTAAGTAGACGTATAGAAAAATATAGGGTTCCATTTAAAAAATAGAACTTGATATTGAAATACCCTTGAAAGCTTATTCTAGGTCCACAAACAACTGCATAGTTTAGTTCCCCCCCTGATATAAATAAACTTTATTTGAAACTTTTTTCATATAATCCACTGTTTTTGAGTTATAAGACTGTCTCAAGATAAAAAATTCACCCGGTATATAAGTAAAATAGATGAAAAAATTGCTGATTTAATTCCTTTGTGGTTGAATTGTTTATCAAAAAACAAAAATTTCGGGCTTTTTTAATAAACTCATCAGAATGTACGACGTTTCGAAGTTCTGGAATCGTTTACACGTGCTGAAGTAGTCTATTAAACCTCTGAAAGTTTTAATATATAGCATAGAGGGTCTTAGCCTAGGTATAATTTTCTAAACGACTGAATCATCTGCTGAATTTTAATGCAAAGTAGAATATACAAGAAAGCGGCTATGTTGAATTAAAAATTAATGCTTGCGGCGTGAACTTGACACACTCAATGTCTTGAATTTGAAGAGGTATGATAAAGAAAAGATGAGCTTTTTGAAATTCGAGATAGCTAATTCTATAAAAGGGGAATTTTGATTCTTCCATAGAAGTATTTATATCGAGTGATAAGTCCCTTAGGAGTGAAATCTCTCTACTTAATTTATAATAGTACCTATATATTGAAGAACTTTGTGTCGAAGGATGAGATTCTGAAATGAATCTGGGACACGGATTTGAGGGGATTATGGCTTATATAAGAGGAAATCAACTTATTTGATTTTCATTCAAGATAGATACCTCCTTTTTGTTTTTAACTCGATAAGACCACCCTAGTATTAATTTTTTTTCTCGTTGTGTTTAAAAATTTCTGAAATGTGAAGAAAAAACATTTTCCATTTTTGTGTCTGGATTCAGATACCCACGATAACTTGCTAACGAAAAGTCTTATAATGTTCGTTTTTATGCTAAAATACTTGTATTTACAATGTGGAGAGCTGATTAGATTTTAAGCTTTCTAGCTTTACAACTTCTGATTCAAAAACGCTGGAAACTTAATTTTTTCAATGATTTTATTGAGATTTAAAGCGATGTTATAATATAGGCATAAACAGTGGAGGCGATTGGGAGTTAGAAGGGAGGAAGCAAAAAATATTTCGGAGGGGTCAGCTGCAACTTAAAACAATTTTAAGAGTTTTTAAATTACCAGTAATAAAATAAACTCCAAAAGAGGTGATAATTTGCCAAAGTCCAACCAGTGAGTACTCAATGGTCTGTTTTATATCCATTAGGCCTGAACTACAAAATATGCAAAGAAAAATAAAAACTCTGTCTTAGATTGCTTGTGCTTATACATTATTATTTAGCAGTCCTCAATGTGATAAAGGAAAGATAATTAGGTTATAAGACAACTAGGTTTAAATTATTATTATTATATTTTTTTAAAATAATTACAAGTGTTTCAGGTGGTCCCAAAATTGGGGGGTGGGAGTGGGCAACTGCCCCCTTAATCACCTCCACTCGGCATAAATGAACTATTTATTTTATAGGTTCAAGTGTAAAATTGTCCCTGTGGCAACAGATGGCAAGTTAGCCTCTGTGGGCGTTGACATTAGAGTTCCCCCTTATTATTATTGCAACATAAATCAGTTGAGGTAAATCAATTTGTTTTGCTGTATGTATATTGGCTACAAGGCGAAAATAGCAATCAGTAAATTTGTAGATTATGAAATTATATTATTAAATTCTCTATAAAAGATTGTTTTGTTTTTTTCAAAAAAGTATCCATTTATATGAAAAGTCAATGTAGATTTTTTAAATCATCAAAAATCATTTTCATTTTTCTATAAGGCACTTGCTTATATCCGAAATCTTTTATCCTTTGAATTATAGGTAATTTTATAATCTACAAGTTGTCAATAACCATTTTTATCCTTTGACTAAGATTTAATTACAAAAAACAACTCTCATTTTTTACCATAAGGGTAAACAAGATTCGCATTTGATACATTCTAATTTTTTTTTTACTAAATTAGTACAATATATATTTCTTTTTCAGATTTTTCATTGCTATTTACAATGCAAAACATATGCAAAAATAACAGCTACTTATCTTATGGACTCTTACTTAATTTATTGGATGATCTAATTAATTTTTCTCTATAATATATTTTTTCCACTGAGTTGCCTCATGATGATACTATATCATATTGTAAGTATAATGTTCAAATGTTTTTTATCTACTGCTCTAGAATTTTATTCTAGATGAGTTTTTATAGAAATTCTATGAATGCTATGTGATTTAGAACAATTAGTCTCTATTATTAGATGGTGTTATCGAGATATTCTTGAAGTTTGTTTGATGCTGTTCCAAGGATCCGAATTTGAGACCATTAGAAGCGAGTATCGTTCTGCGTAAAGTTGCACAAACAAATCATCATGAAGTTATGATTATATCTGCAGTAAATATAGAATAAAGAAACGGTCCAGAGAATATCTCCATTGAGGTACCCCAGATTTGATTGGATGATATTGTGAGAATTCGTTTTCAGTTCTTTGCTTGAAACCATCTATTTTCCAGGTAAGATTTTTAGTGTCCAATAGAGTTGCTCAGGAAATACTTTTATTTTTGCGAGGAGTCCCTCTATGCCAAACTTTATCAAACGCCTGTTTGACGTCCAGAAATACACCCATATTATTACATTTTTTTCACTCTAGGGCCTTTTTCAATGCCGTTTGTTATTCTATGTATTTGCTCGGAGGTGGAATGTTGAGCACGAAATCCATATTGATGGTAAGGTATTATTTCATCAGTTTCAATGCATGATTTAATTCTTTTAATAAAGCTTTTCAAAAGATTTTCGACACATGAGGAAGGTGGGTAATAGGTCTGTAGGAAGAGACTTCTGATATATTTTTTCCAGGTTTAATTATCATTATTATGATTGCATGTTTCCATTGTATTGGAAAATATCTAATTCTTAGAATTGCATTAAATATTTCAGTGAGTGGTATTGTTCCTTTTTAGGAAGTTTTTTTAATCATTCAACCGTCAGTTAAGTGCATACTCGGGGATTTCTTGTTAGATTCATTATTTTAGATTTGCATTTCTATATCCTTTGAGATGAAAAAAGGTATTGGTGGGGATAATTGTAATGTTGATAATTTACCTTTTCATTTGAACACTCCTCGTATATTCTCATGATTATTAGTCACTCTATAGTATTTGTCAAAGAAAATGTATTCATTGTAAATTATTTACCATATTTTTTGCTTAAAAACTATCTTTATAATTGCTTTATTATTATATGTATAGCTCGAGACAAATTTTTTTTCTTTTAAAAATGGCCCAAGGATGACTACAAAAACTTTGGACACCAGTGCTGATCTTGATTAAAATCCCATTCAAACATTCTGTTTACATGATTTGATATTTAGCAAATGCACAATCATCCATCTATATAATTTTAAAATAGCATTTAATTTAAACTTGAATGTTACTCCTCTGTTAATGCTGTAATAATATCTTTGATTATCTTTTGGTCACAGGACAAAATAGTATTCTATTAAATTATAAATTGTGGTGTTTAGTACCATATCTAAGTATTTATTAAATTTGTAGATAATGTCACCTGTATCAAGATAATAATATATAATTTTCAGAAGAGCGAGGCTTTTTTAATCAATCAATATGAATTTCAATAAATAACTTGGGCGTAGTTGGGGAGGGGGGGGGGCAAGTGCACGCTCTTACAAAAACTCATTGCCCCCCCCCTCCTAGAAAAATCGAAAATCCATTATTACAAGGCATCACTTACTATATACAGTGATTTCCATTAAATTATTTCGTTACTTCCAAAATTTGTCAATTCTACTAAAAAGTTAGTTGATTTCTAATCGGATTACCGAAATTGAAACTTTGTGGTGGCTAATCAGCTCCTCGGCTCCACCCCCCCTATTGGAAAACTCCCAACTACGCCAATTAGTGTGAGTGAACATCAGTTGAGATTTCACAATATATCCTATGAAAACAAAACACATCTGCAGATTATTTATAAATTATTTAATTATCTACACAATGTTGTTAATAACCATTTATATCAAGCGACTATTACTTTATTTACGAGATAATTACCAAATCTTAAGCAATCTCAATAACTTTTCGGCGTAGGACATGATTTGCATTTGATATAATCTTAAGGTATACTTTTTTACTAATAGTAATCTTATTTTATTTCTTTTTCAGACTTTATTATATATTGGTATTTACAATGAAAATATATTATAACTACTGACTTAAACTCCATCTTAATTTATTGAATCATCTAATTAATCTTTCTTTCACGAGTACTCTATATCTTTTCCCAAGAGTTGGCTCATCATTTACCACACTATGTTGTAAGTATGTATAGTAAGTTCAAAGATTTTTCTTGCTTAAATTTCTATTCTAGAAGCGTTTTCACAAGAATTAAAAGATATTTGATTTATCAAGGACAAATGAAATAGTCTAAATGATCTTGATCAAAATCCCAATGGAATTTGATCTATTATTGAGATAGATACTAGAGATAAGATACATATGCATTTGTCAAATAATTTTAATATTTCTTGATCGCACAATAAAAATATTTATTAATTTGTAAATATGATTTTATTTAACAAATTCACTAATATGGTTATATTGAAAGGAGCATATAGTTTAGCAAATAATTCTATGAGTAAATCTCTCAAATTATAATACAGCCCATTGTTTCTCATCCTTTTTATCAATGTCTATCACCAAAATCAAATACGTTTTAGTAACAAAAATGCTAGGAAATATATATTTTTTATTTATTTATTGGTAAACGATAAATAAAAAATAAATTGCCACTAGTATCGAATAAAAATTTTTGACATACCATATAAAATCAATTTTAGACTATCATTTCAAATATTCTGCCTTCTTTCATTCCATACTAATGTTCTAATGTACATACATTTTCTCCATGAATATTTATTGGAGTTTTATTCAAAATTGAATTTAATTTTCAGAGAGCTTATCTCTCAAGAAGTAAATTTGTATACAAGTTCATTCAATTAATTTTAACTAAAACTCCAATAAATATTCATAGTGGAATATTTATAATAATGGACTAAAACAGGGTCTGAAAAAATTTTGAGCTCTGCAACAGCTAAATATTATTATTCGTATATCATAAATATATTTTTACAAATAAGGAAAATTTAAAGTAATAATTGAAAGTAATGGAAGGCAGCCCAGAGGTAGTGAGGAAAGAAAAATTAACACATATCCAAAATAAGTGTAATTTATTGACTTCTCCTCCTTCCATTCAAACTGATGTTTCGGAGGATTCTTCCCTCCTTCTTCAGGGTTTATAGAGTCAATGAAGGAAACAACAATAAAATGCTTCCTTCCTCTCTCCACAAGCAGAGCTTAAAACTTTTTTTTCTCCCTCACAGAGACAGAAAAGCAAGAAAATCATGAGCTGCGTCATCGATTAAATCCGATGGGATGGAACATTTTAATTATATGATCAGAGGTGTTGTTTTCCACCCCTCTTCGGGAATCGAACCCGAGTGCCAGTAATCAGCAAGCAAAGGTCCGGGCCTATCTGGCTCACCTGCAGGATGCGAACCTCTGACGTGTGTCACGCGTAAAATATTTTACTCAATGATGGCCCGGACTCGCTGTTACTGGCACTGCTTCATGATTTCCTGAGAGGGTGAAAAACAACCCCCCTGACTATTTGACTAAAAATATCTCCATTCCATCGGATTTTCATAAATGACACCAGAATCTTTATGATTTCCTTTCTTGTAAATTTGAATCTATTACCATCGGCAAACCAATCTCTTTCATATGACAATTAGGAAAGTCATTCACTATTGACCACTCCAATTTTGACTCTCTTCAAAATTCGAAACACTCAACGACCTTGATTTATATTATATGGCATGGCATATATGTCTGAATTTCGAGAATCACACAGATCAGCGATATTTTACAAATTAAGATAACAATCTTTGAGTAAAATATTTTACGCGTGTTCATATGTCAGAGAGGTTCGCATCCTGCAGGTGAGCCAGATAGCCGGATTGCTGTTACTGGCACTCGGTCGATTCCGAGGGAGTGTCAACCCTCTGATATATATTAAAAATATTCCATTCCATCGGATTTAATAGATGACACCAACTTATGATTTTTTTTTTTCATTGACTCCTGAAACCTGAAGAAGAAGGAAGAATCCTCAAAACGTCGAGGAAAAGAGGAAGGAATCCATTAAATAATAAGATAAGAATAACAATATATATTTAATATTGATTTACTGTGAGTTAAGGATACTAGGTCACTTATTTCACATTAAAATTAAAAATTAAAAGATATAAATTTTTTTCTTTCCAATATATATATTTCGGGCTATCAACCCATCTTTCAGGAAGTACAGAAACTTTCTGTACCTAGTATCCTTAACTCATAGTAAATCAATATTAAATATAATATTTATTTACTCTTATCTTTATTAAAGATGTTTCACCTTGCACCAACACCACAATCTTCTACTAATTATCAATAAATTACACCTATTTGAATATACAAGTATTCTTCTTCCTCACTACCCCTGACTGCCTTCCATTACTTTCAATTAAAAGTTCTACCAGTCCGTCTCTCTCCAGAGAAAATTTCGTGGAAATAAATTTAAAGTAATGTTAAAACAACTTTTGAATTCAAATGATTGGTGTTCATGATTTAAAAATTGAATTCAAGATTCGTAGAGATATGGTCAAAATAATTTTTTCAAAAATAAAAGTGAATCCAACTTTAATGTTTCGATCGATTTAATTTCGAGTTTATTCATGAGATTTGAAACAAAAAATCTGAGTTGTAAAGAAAGTCGAAATTAAATCAACGAAACATTCAACTGTGATTAATTGGGTTGGTATTTTGATCAAGTTCATTTAAACCATTATAAATTGGAAAGAAATGAATTGAATACATATTTCAGAGGTCCTTTTTTATTTTTTCATTGATTAAGTGGACACTTTGACACCTTCTATTGTCCATCATCACCACAATATCTGAAAATTTCAATTAATTTCTTCTATCTTCTAATAAATAATGAAATATGTATCAATATAAATCAAATTCAGAGATCATTTAGATTAATTGTCTTAAATATATCACATCATATATCTGTATTCATAGAATATTTTTTAATATATAGAGTGGGCCATCTGTTCAGGAGTTTTTGAATTTAAAATAAAACACATATTTTACCAAGGCAAATCAAAATTTTTTATTGATATTAAAAGGTGGATTTATGTCATTTATGCATGAAAAACAATATTATTCAAATGCCCAAAACGGCTTCTTTTACAGACCATCATTCGAACATCAAAATTTTTGATGACTCTTCTACAATAATAGCTATGGCCTCAATTTCAGCTTGAATGTTGCGTTTAAGGTCTTGAATTGTTCGTGGAGCATTAACATAGATTTTACCTTTCAAGTAGCCCTCCACAACAGATGGCCCACCCTTTATATGAAAACTCATCTGGAAAATTAACTTCTAAGCAGTAGATGAAAAAGACTTAACTGTAGAAATATATTGACATAAACTAATCTCTAACCAAAACATTCTGTAAAAAACAGACTAAGTTTGAAAAAGTAGTGAAATCTAGTGTACTGCCAAGTTAAACTCGCCAAGAATAATTAATTTGAGAGATCTACTATTTTCTCAACTTAATTATTCTTGGAGAATTTAAGTTAGCAGTACACTAGATTTCACTAATTTTTTCGAACTTTAGCCTATTTTTTTACAGAATTTTTTGATTGAGATTTCTCTTCTTTTTGTAAGAGACGAGGAAGCCTTTTGGATCCAAAGGGTTAAATTTTTATTTTTGACCCCCCTACGATATTCTGCTGAAGATGGACTTTTAAAATATAATTTAAATCGTTGTAAATACTGCTCACAAAGTGAAGTTAACCACTTACAAAAAATTCAAATTTGTTAATGTAATTAATTTTTCGATTTTTCAGTGGCGTAGCGAACATAACTGGCGCCCTGGGCATGACGCTTCATTGGGATCCCTCCCCCTCCAAAAACACATATATTAATATAATAGTAATATAATATATATTATTTTGTTTGCCTTGAGACCATTTGAGGCAAGCGCTCTGCGAGGGGCCCCCAAATTGTTACTTTTAACACTCTCGTTCAAGTGTCTTTATTTTTATAAAGTAAAGAAAATTTTTTTAGAAACTTTTTTAAAATTTAAAATATAAAATATTAGGTATGTTTCACATAAATAAAAGATCAGATGCTTGTTTAGCACGACTCTATATAAGTATATATATGTATATGATATTTCGGGGTATAAGCCCATTTTCAGGTGTTCACAAAGGACACTCAATTTTTCAAAAATTTTCTTTACTCTATTTAATATGTTTCACCAAGAACCTACACCATTCTCCTTTAACAAAAAAGTCTTTATTTTTAACACAAAACCCATTACTATTGAATAATTAAGGTTTTAAAGTCGAACAATTAATTATCATTAAAAAAATCTGAAGTTTTGTAATTGGTCCACTTCAATTTGTGAGCAGTTTATTTTAAACAAATAAAATAAAATACCCCCAGAAAACTTTTTCATTTTCATTTAAGAGACATTCCTTTTTAACCGACTTCAAAAAAGGAGAAGGTTCTCTATTCGAATGATTTTTTTTTGTCTATGTTACCTCATATCTCCGCCAATTGTGAACCGATTTTGAAATTTTTTTTGCAATGGGTTCAGTCTAGCTTCTGATTGGTCCCGTTTTTTCATTGGTATTAGACCTTTTTTGTTAGGTTTGTTCAGGCCTAACTTCTTTGTTTATGAACCGATTTCGATGATTCTTTTTTTATTGGAAAGGGGGTATCTTAGGGATGGTACCATATTAATTTGCTCAAGTTCTGATGATATGATCAACGACGAAATAACGTAAATCTCCAATTCTTATGAGCAAATAATCGAAATTATGATAAATAAAATCTTTTATAAAAAAATCTTATAACCACTATTAATAACATCACTAAAAAGAGAAAAATAAAAATAATTTTTATAAAAAAAAATAAAACCGACTTCAAAAAACTTAAATGCAACAAATAAAATAATAATAACTTAAAATAAAATAAAACCACTAAAAGGTATAAAATAATTATCTTATTTAGTTACAACTAAACGACGAAATATTAACATGAAATTACTTTTTGAAGTCGGTGCCAAACATATACATTTTATGAATCGCACTTGACGGATCTTACTTAGTACGTTTGGCGGGTACGCTCGCTTATAGGTATAGTTTGTTTGGCACCGACTTCAAAAAGTAATTTCATGTTAATATTTCGTCGTTTAGTTGTAACTAAATAAGATAATTATTTTATACCTTTTAGTGTATTTTATTTTATTTTTAAGTTATTATTATTTTATTTGTTGCATTTAAGTTTTTTGAAGTCGGTTTTATTTTTTTATAAAAATTATTTTTTGTGACTGTGATGGCATCCAAAATGGGTGATGTCAATCACATTTTTCTGGGGTGCTCAAAAAATTTTAAAGCGCTTGACTTGATTTATAAAAGATCTTCTCAAAAAATACCATTCCCTACATCAATGCAATTAATTCTTGTTTATTTCAATTCTGACCGTCATAGAGTCCGAGAATACAACAAAACTATTAATTGCATCCAAACTATTTATAAAAATTTTAAAATTTTAAATGTTGATATATAATTATAATTGTACATAATTATGTATATTTAAAAATGTGAATACTGTAACTTTTTAAAAAACAAAAGGAACTGGCCAAATGGATTCATTTCCGAGGTCATTAAATAAGAAAAAATAAAAAACTAGTGGTGAATTATTTGTATTATAAATAATTATTCATTGGCTTAAATTTATGTCAATAAAAAAATTATTCCTGTCAAACAGCTTTTCTCATTTATCTCAAAATAATACATATCCAAGGATTTAATGCTTATTATTAAAATTGCTATTATAAAGATTATTGGTCTTTTTTGTTATTTATAACATAAATAAATCCATGTATCCATTGAGCTCAAAGTGATAACATTTATTTTGTTCATTACTCAAAGTGGATTAATATAAAAAAATTATATATATTTACTTTAAATCAGCAATATGTAATAACAAATTTTTCAATTGCATTTTCCTCGGTCTTTTTATAAATAATTATTGGACAATTCAACAGTTTATTTTGTTCATTCTACATAAGTTCAATATCAATAAAAATGTCCATCATCATTGATATTGTGCTAAAGATGGAGAATTGGGGATGTCTGAAACGTTCAATGAATGAGTTAAAAAAGACACAAAACATATATAGTTCAATTAATTTCTTCCATCTTTCTATTTTAAAGCAGTTTCTGTGTATAAAAGAAGGAATTAATTTCTTCTCTAATTCTCTTTAGCTTATACTCAGCTGAAAAGGGTGTAGAATGGGAGAACATTTGTTCCCCCTCAGAGAAAAGTAGGTGTATCCTTAACAGAATTTAATGTACTCTTGCTATATTAATTATCATTTATTTATAATAGAATAATATTAAAATTTAATAAATAAAATATAATTTTATATGTAGCTATTTTCAAATAAACATACTAGTATATATCGCGTAGGGTTTCTGGAAGTTCGGATTTTTGAGACTAAGCGGAAACGTTTAATATTTCGAAATTCAATAATGATTCTCATATATGAAGTTTAGGTAACAAAAAAAAAAAAAAAAAAAAAATACTAAAATTTGTTAAAATTATAATTATTTATTACATTTTCAACTGAAATTTGTGGTTGTGACAAGTAATTAAAAAGAAAATGTACTCAGATTTATTTTTTAATCAATTTATTTATTTTCAAAAATTAAACTTTAAAACTAGATATAACTAATATATAATTCGCAATACAGTTGCTGGATGTTGTTATTTATTTTTTATTTAATAATATTGTTTTGGAAATGATTAGGAGGCCCTTTCACAATTAGTGTTGTTCATATTGAATTACAACTTCAAAAGTTACCCAAGGCCTCCCAATCATTTCCAAAAAATATTAGATTGAACTATTTGAACATTTACATATTTTCTCCTTAAAGTTCTCATGAGGAGAAAAATAAACTTAACAAGTGCGTTTCTTATCTCTTCCAAGACCTACCATTATGTCTTATTACTATTCTTGCAATCTTATCAGTAATGATAATAATAAATAATAATAACATCAGCCCACCCATTAAATAACAAAAATAATATTAATATGAAAATGTCACAACAAAAACAAATTAAATTGTTTTCTTAAATCAACAGAGTTGTTCTTTTGATTTTAATCTGAAACACCTGAGAAAAAAACATCATTTGTCAAATCAAACACCTTTTTATACATCACCTTCAGCTTTGACTTTCTTTTTTCATCCAAAACCATTTAAATGGTATTTTTTACTGATATTTTTGTTATTGTTGTTGCTCTTGTTGCTTATTTTAATCAATCAAAAAAAGTTTGTTTTCCCCCACCAGCCAGGCAGTCTCCTGACGGCAAGTGTAAAAGGAAAAGGGGGTTGTCGAGGGGATGCCGGAGTTGTTTTAAGAAAATCAGATTAAACTATCATTAATCAAATAATGAATGAATGGAATGAAAGGGGGAGGATTGAAGGGTCAAAAGGAAAACAAAACGGCTCTCGACAATCGATATACAAAACTGACGTTTGAGTTTAATAGACACTTTTATTTATTTTTTTATAACTCATTTAACTACCTAAATCGAATCTATTAATCGAATTACTTTTCAAAATGAACCGAACATTTTATTTCTCATTAAAATATTAGTATGCCTATGACTACATTCAGTTATCAAATTACTTCATTAAGGGGTGAAAATGCAACAATACCTCTACATTCACACTTTTACTTTTCTCTTTTAACCTAGTTTTTCCCAACTTTTTTTGCGCCATGTCCCACCTAAGCCTTTCAAAAATTCTCAAGCCCCCTATGTAATATATACATAATTTTTACTTTACCATACAGAGTATAGTCAAGTATTGTAATCGTGCATGAAAAAAGTGTTTTTTTTTTGTTTCTTTTTTTCGAAATATCTAAAAAACGGCTGAAACTATTTTGATTAAAAAAATTGAGCGAAACCATGGTATTTCAGCCTACAAAAAAGCCCTGATAAGTGAACATCGAAAAAATTATATTTTTTGAGATAATAATTGTTTTGTCAAATTGTCTGTTAATCTGTCTGTTAGTACGTGAGTTGCCAAATTTTTGTGGACGAGCTAGCTCAAAAAATAGTGTAAATATCAAAAGCAAATTTCACACGTAGTTTTGGTGCAATGAGATTAAGAGCTCATTAGATTTTGGTGCATATCGACCCAAAATTAAGGGGGTGGAGGGGGGGGGATTAAAAATAAAAAATCTAGGCCATTTGAGCAAACTCAACCAAATTTTGTTTACATAATCAATGGACCCCCGGAAGTCTAAAAATGCAAAAACTAACCACTCAAAATGAAAATATAGGTCTATGAACCAAATTCAACCAAATTTTGTATACATAATCAGTGGGTCTTAGAAACCTAAATTGCAAAATCTAACCGCCCAAAATGGGGGTGGGGATGAAATTCTAGGCTCTTATACCAAACTCAACCAAATGTTGTATAGATAATCACTGGGTCCCCAGAAGTCTAAAAATGCAAAAACTACCCCCCCACATGATTATAAATAATTTTATTAAATATTAAATATAAGTGAGAGGCCAGGTTGTATGGTAAAGTCAATTGGATGGCCACATCAGAACTTGTCAGTTTATTATATTCTAAAAATGAATTATTATTTATATACCATAAATATAACTACAAAAACAAAATTTTGTTAAATAGTATTTTGGATCGTTCTACATATTTTTTTACTATATTTTGTTATTGGGCCTTTTACAAAAATAAGACAGATATTTACAAGCTCAATATCTGTTATTTGAACTTTAAGTGTATTTTATATATTGCTGAAACTAATATACTTACTAACAAAATTTTGAAACATTTATTTTTTTCAAATATGTACCTACTAATATTTTATCAGGGGAAAGGCAATGGGAAACCATCCCTGCGAAAAATTTCCCCAGGAATATTACAGTGGAAAGGATCCTCTCCACTTTGATGGCCGTCGCTTGGAATCGAATATGGCACTTGATGAAGAAGAATTTTGAAGATTTTTATATTTATCTGGGGGTTTCTTTAGAAGAACTTAATACAATGCCATTACTATATTATTTATAACCAACCATTAAAATTTTACGATCAAAAATAGGATATTTCTTTCTTAAATTTTAGCTATACAAAATTTTCGATTATAAACGTAAACAACGACCCTCAAGGAAAATATTTAAACATGGGAAATATTTTATGTAATTTTTAATTTTGGTTAATTTTTTCTTGTTAATATGTATAAAAGATTAATTGTTTCGATACTAAAGAAAATAGATTGTCTTATCTTACACAATCCTCTTTACGTGACTATACATTAAGTCCACAATTACAAGTCAAAAAATACAAGAATTAAGAACCGGAAGCCGCCCAATAGCAAAAACACATCATACTTAACTTCATAGATTTAGTGGATCCAAGCGTACGAAGGCCATGGGTCTATTTTTTCTAGAGGTTAACCGCGACCTAATAACGTGTACACCTACTTCCACTTCCACTTTCATTTCCAAGTAGAAGACAATAGATGAAGGGGCATTTCTAATGAATTCCAAAATAATTCCCCATAATTCCAAAGACGTGTACATCTAATTCCAATCGGGGTTCAGGCCTCGATTTTTTTTTATTGAAAAAGTGACTTTTAAGAAAGCGAACCAAAATTTGAAGTATAACAGCATCTTCAAGCATGAAGAATTTAATAAAACTTGTGTCCTTGTGGTGTTTATATGTTTTTTTCTTTTTGATTGATAAATCTAACAGTAAATGAGAAAATATTTATTCTTTATATAATTAATGATTTTTTCAGAAACGTTGAACATTAAGGATTAGAAAACCTAGCCCTCTTATCATGAGCGTAGTTAGAGGGGGGGGGGGGGGGAGCAAGGGGGGCAGTTCCCACCTACAAAACTCATTGCTCTCCCCTAGAAAAATCGAAACTTCATTATTACGAGGCATCACTTATATATTTCACATTAAATTGTTTCATTACTTCTAAAATTTATCAATTCTACTAAAAAGTTAGACTCTCCAAAAGTCTCCAAAAATTAAATTATTTTTATTTTTATATCTTAACTAGCTGCAAGGCCCGC
Organism: Forficula auricularia; assembly: GCA_024734495.1. Classification (NCBI taxonomy): domain Eukaryota; kingdom Metazoa; phylum Arthropoda; class Insecta; order Dermaptera; family Forficulidae; genus Forficula; species Forficula auricularia. The sequence continues at coordinate 44,069,097 of JALMQS010000099.1, read as the reverse complement.
CTTCGGCGGCCCTCTTGCTAGCCAGAGTGGCACGCCCCCTGGACCCCAGCCCCTCGAACCCCCCCCCACCCAACCCCCCACCTCACCCCCAGAAATCCACCCAGCACCCCCACCCCCACCCACTGTACCATGCCCAACCCCTGCCCCACACCCCACCCCAACACCTCCATTTCACACACCCTAACCCACTACCCCCACCACTAAAACCCCCTCCAGCACCCCCACTCCGGACCCGTTCCCAACCCACACCCCACCCACCTCGGATCCCGCACCCCATCCACCCCGTGCCCTCCAACCCCGCGCACCACACCCCCGCCTAGCCCCCTGGACCCCACCCCCACTATGGCCCCTGGACTCCCCCCCCCCTTCACCCCCCCCCCTACTCCGCCTGACTCCTCACCCGACCCCCATTCCACCCCCCTCACCCAGTTTTTGCATTTCTAGCCTTCTAGTGACCCACAGATTATGTATACAAAAATTTGGTTGAGTTTGGCCCCGGAGAAAGAATTTTCATTTTTTTACCCCCCCCCCCCACATTTTGGGCGGTTAGTTTTTGCATTTCTAGCTCTCTAGAGGCCCAGAGATTATGTATACAAAATTTGGTTGAGTTTGCTCCAAGGGCAAGAATTTATATTTTTTCTCCTCCCCCTTGCGTGGTTTTTTGAGGAAATTTTTTTAAAGTTGTCAGAAATCACACCCCCTACAACTTTGTTTATTATAAAATTTGCCGTAGGGTTAATAGTTTTGGAGTTATTAGATAATTTTCATTCGTGCGCCCATCCAAACCCCCTTCTGGGGTCAAAATATCAAAACGTTATATAGCTAAAAAAATATAGCTAGAAGACATCTGATGTAAATATGAAATTTCATAATTAACCCTTCAGCCGTTTTTACGTGAATCGTGAACAACTTTTCGGAAACCACTGAGACATACATACATACAGACAGACAGACAGGAATTTTGTTGACGGTGTTTTCGTTCATAACTTTGCTTGAAACGTGTGCAACCAAAATTTGGCGTGATTTGGAGCAATGTACAAGCAAAGCCTTAATTTTATATTAATAGATGGGAAACCTACCAAGTATCTTTTATCCAATAATTTAAAAAAGTTAGTTGATCTCTAATCGGATTACCGAAATTGAAACCTTGTGGTGGGTAATCAGCTACCCCCCCCCCTTAGGAAAATTCCATAACTACACCAATGCCTCTTATATACTAATACTTACAATTATTCCCCATCATACACTAAAAATATAATTATTCATTATTTTTATTTTTCGTCAATTTTCTATTTAAGAAATCCTTGAATAAACACCTAGGTTGTGGTGTCTGGTATAATATAATAGCTTTGTTCATGGTAGACGTTCGTTCCGAACATTTTCGGGATCTTTTTTACAACAATAAAATTAAATTTCTCTAAAAACATTTAAACCCTTTTTTAGGGAATTTTATTTGTACCATTGATGTATTCTCAAAAAGATTCCGAACATATACGGAACGTTTACAATGAACGAAACTAATAATACTCGCCAACTAATGCCAACAATTATTATTCCAAATCATTTAGAATAGATAAAAGAAATTCTGGTCTTATAATTCTTCTTATAAAATGATTAAAATTTATATCCAAACGCCTCCCATTCGATCGCGAACCTTGCCGAGAGGATAAGAGCTAAGGCTCTATTAAAGGCATCGCAGCGCACACGCGAAGATCACGGGTTCGAATCTCGGCTGATCCTTTTGTCTATAATATAAAAATCTTTTCTTCGTTTGCTAATTTAATTAAAATTTATATTTTTATAAAAAATAATTTTTTTAATTAAACTTTTGATTATTTCTTTTGGGGTTGTAAAATATATATTTATGATTGAAAGTAATGGAAGGCAGCCCAGAGGTAGTGAGGAAAGAAAAAATTAACACATATAAAATAAGGTGTAATTTATTGAATCCTTCCTCGTTTCCTTTCAAACCGACGTTTCGCGAATTTTTCCCTCCTTCTTCAGGGTTTCAAAAGGGTCTTTGTCTTTCTATGCCTTTTGTTACAAATGAAGAAAGTTTTTGAACACTACTGTGGAGAGAAGAAGGAAACATTTTATTTGTTTCATTCATTGACCCTTTGAAACCCTGAAGAAGGAGTAGGAAAAACTTCCTCCGAAAACGTCGGGTTTGAAAGGAAAGGAGGAAGGATTCCACAAATTACACCTTATTTTATATGTGTTAATTTTTTCTTTCCCTCACTACCTCTGGGCTGCCTCCCCATTACTTGCACTTAAAATTTCTCACTCAGTCCGTCTCTCTCCGAGAGAAATATCTGCAAAAAAATATATTTATGAAATGTTATTTTTAAATATAATATTATTTTATTTAGTAAACGTATTTACCAAATTTGAATGTTAAAACTTGAAAACTCGAGGAGATAGAACACTTTAAAAATTTTTAAAAATTTACCCCAAAATGACTATATCTCCCTTTCAGGGGAAAATAGAGCAAAATGCTCAAATATCTTTTTTGGTATTTTAATTCTTCACCTTTCTAAACTAAAACCATATCTTTTCTGATTTAAGAGATCTTGGAAAATCTGAAAACAAATTTTGGGGTCCTTTCCCCCCTTTAGGATTCGAATTTCAAAAAATCTCTTCCTAACATACCCATAAATCGTAGAAAGAATATACACTCCAAATTTCATCTCTCTACGTACAGCGGCTTGGGCTGTGCGTGGACTAGATGCGTGAATGATGAAACATCACCTTCTTTTTTTATATATACTATTAAGATTAGGATAATACCTAGTTATTAATTTATTTATTAGAAATATGTATATCAGTGGCGGGCGGTGACTTTTCAACCAGGGGATGCTGCCCGAAAAAGTATACCCTTCTATTTATTGAAATTGTTAATTTAATCTTCGCTCCTTTTGTGGCAAATTTCCACCAGTAATACGAAGAATCATTTTTCGTTATTTTTCGGTAACATTTAACATTAGATTTTTATAACACGCTATGAAAATAGTCTTGACGTTTTGAAAGCATCCACAGTATCCACACCCACAGCCTCCAAGCCTCTCGGCAGTAATATTTATATTGTTTCGAAGGAAGGGTTTTCATGTTCAGTTTCAATCTTCCAATAAAATATTTTATATGAATTTTTTTTATAGAATTATAAGTTTTTAAAAAGTTTGTTGGATTTTCTTTAGAAGAAAGAATATGTTATTTGCATGTAAAGTGAGCAATCATACTACTTTTCATTGACTGATTCTGTAATAAATTGCTTTAAAATAAATTTATTAAATCAATTGTTGC
>JALMQS010000099.1:44030151-44065697 GCA_024734495.1 Forficula auricularia | reverse complement strand
ATATTTAGAGAGACCAAATACTTACCTAATATTTGTTTTGATATATGTACTTTTACTTACCAATCTTAATTGTAAAAAAAAAAAATAAAAAAATAATAATGAAGTGACCTAGGAATTATCCGAAGTCACTCAATAATGACCCGCTCTAAGAAATTTTAACGTATACATATTGTTTATTTTTTATTTTGTTTTATTTATTTATTTTTTATTCCTGTACATATTTTTATTTAATATTTTATTTTGTATTTTAAATTTTGGACTTTTTGTTTTTATTTGACTATTATTTTGGTACATATTTTTGGTTTATATTCATTTTTTTTTTTATTTTGATTGTATTTTTGTGATCATTCTTTTTATTTTTGTTAATAATATTCTATGATAACATACGTCTACTGTAAATAAGCAGGAAGAGAGGAAGATGTAAACCATCACCAATTTGAAACTCAATTTTGTAAATAATTCTAATCTGTTGTAAGAGTAGGACCCTTCCTGTGTGGCCAAATAAATATTAATACTATATGGCGCCATGGAAAATTTTAATTGAAAAAATGCCCCGCGACTCGGAAAAGTTTGGGAACCCCTGAACTTAACTATTGAGAAAATCATCAATATAATAATCATAAATATGGTAGTGATTAACAAACATATTCTTTTGGAAATAAGCTTTGTATGGTTCCTTACTTTACTTTAAGTACTTTTGAATTCATCACCGTTTTCTCAGAAACAAATTTGAATAATGAGGCGGATGATTAAGTCAAAGTAGTCTTAGGAATATCTCGATTTGGGGATAAATATTTATTGAATTGTAAAAAAAAAAATGATTATCTTTAGTGAGTCCCGGGCCCTCATCAGAGAATGGGCCCCAGAGCTCCAGCCCTCTGTGAGTGATATCTACACTAAAGTTTCAATATTTTGAAATAAATCGGCCATAACTTTTAAGTAATTCATTGTTTTACAACAAGTATAAAAGATAAAAACTTTATAACAACCCTGTATAAATATTTCTACCAATTCATATATTTATTTTTTTTATTTATTGTTCCAAAATCTCTTGACAATTCATTCATTATTCAAACAAATACTTTTTATAACCCTAAAAATAAAAGACGCAAGTGGGAAGAAAATGATTTGTTTTTTATTAGCATCGCAGGTTGTTGATATCCTCGTTGTCGTCGTCGTCGTTGTTGTTTATATATTGTCCTGTTGTCAAGAATGAATGAGGGAAGGAACCCCATGCACGAAGATAAATAAAAAAGTACACCCCAGCCACTTTTCCGTCTAGAGTATCACCCACAAAGACAAAAGCAAGTCCAGCAGGCCCGATGGCCCTTTTGTGCCCTTTTTTGTTTCCCCAAACGACAACATCTCACTCCAATTGCTTACGCGAGACGGCTTTTGTGGTCCTCTTTATCCACTCCTATGATTTCTAGCTACACGTCGCACCCAAATCGACGACGATTTATTACGAAAGGTCCGTCGATTACAAACAATTTAACGAGAAAATAAAGAAGAAGAAATGGATTGGAAAAATTTGCCAGCGATTTAAGATGATGATAAGAACAGAAAGTAAAAGGACGATAAAAAAATACATAAAACAAAATAGAAAAAAAAACAGAAACAAATCGGAGAAGTGCGAACCGGTTTCAACTATAGGGCGCTAAATATATTTGATAATAATTACTTTATACCTAAGGTTATGTCCTAATTGGTTCTAAATCGCGCGAGCGAGCGTCGGCGTTGGGCGGTCGCATCGCGTGTTGATCGCGCGATGAAAAATCTGCTTTTACGCACTTTTATGTATGTCACGAATTAAGTTACCATATCATGAGATCCTAATAAGAGATGATTAAAGTTTTAAAAGGGAGAGGTGGATCCCCTATCAAACAATAACAATAATAATTTAGCGCATAAAAGCTAAGTTTTAGGAAAATAATTTCAGCAAAAAATGTGAAATAAATAAATATAGATGAGCATATAAAATTCATTTTCTCTAAAAATATTTGATAAACATTTTTTATTTACATTGTTCAGGTGGTCGAGGCTCCCCCCCCCCCCCCCTGGGGCCACCTCTTCTCCGGGACTCGGGCGGTTCCGTTAGCAATCGGCTGGAAGCTGGAGGGGCCGCCCAGGCCAATGCTCCGCTTGGGGATGGCTGGTCGGGATTTAGAACGGGAGGACTCTACTTGAATGGATTTACGCTTAGGCCCGCGAGGAGGAGCTTAGGGCGGCAAAATTTTAGGTGCGCTAAAATATTCGAGGCGAACTACTACTTTCGCTGATTCTAGAATGTTGAAATTTGGTATACTGGTAGAGTTTGGAGTACAATTAAAGGGAAAAATCCCACAAAATGGGGTTAAATCGCACTTCGTTAATCAAAATTTCTTCAAAATCCAATATAAAAATCGTCGATTAGCGGGATCAAAAACAAACCAGTTTGTTTTTAAGCGATCACCCGATGCGATCTCTCTTTGCTCGAAGCGGCTAACTATTTAGGAGCCATCCCAACCCGAGCTTCAAATTAGCAATCCGGACCAAATGGCTACCCTCTGACATATAATTAAAAATAATCCTTCAATTCTCTCATCTAAAAGAAGATAACTTTTTGTGATTTAAAAAAAAATTAAAGTCATTTAAACTTTTATATTCAATTTCTTAATTGTTTTATTAAGTAAAATTAATACAATTCTTTTTAAAAACAATCCAATAACTTTTAATAAAAATTCAAAATGTTTCGAAATAAATTCTCCCTTTGTCCATTGAAATTAAAAAACTGTGAAAATAACTTTTATTGCTTTTCTTTTTTTTTTTTTTTTTTATTGATAATTTCTATTTTAAGCATAATGTGCACTTATAAAAAAAATATATATATAGCGTGTTTCCTGACACCATATGAGTTGTTAAAACACTTGTTTGGTCTAGCTAAAAAGAGTGAGCTGTGGCGCTTTGGATCATGAATCCATCCATGGACTAGTTCCAAACTTTGTGTAGGAACAACACTAACAATTACAATTTTCACTTCCAAATGTAATTAAATTAAATTATTCCATCATTCCTTTGTATTTTTCTTCTTCAAAAAGCTATTATAATAAATGTTTAAATTGCTCACATAGTTATGCATTTGTGAATTAATAAATCAATAATTTCTGTCCACATTATTATATGTGTTCCTGTATCACTTTGTCAAGATTAAATCGGAAAATATTTTCTCCACTATATACTTGTATATATAATAAATATCTTTATCTCTCTGTTTCTGTCTCTGCCAACATTTTACACTTGACATCAATTTTAATGAATAAATAATCGGCATCGTTATTTTACTCAATTACTTAATCACTATCTTTTTTATTTTATTGCTATTTTTTAAATGTTAACTTATTTTGACTGGGTGACCTTGTTGTCTAATATAACTGAAATGAAGAGAGTATGATTTAGAAATCTTGAAAGACTAAGAGAGATCTAAGCAATTGTTTGAAATCAAAGCTCTAAACTTTTTTCTTTGTTCATTTGATAATTCCTCTGAACGTTTCAAATTAGAGAGAGTCGAAGTATGCCTCTGACATAATACAATTCATTCATTTTTAAAAAATAAATATTTTCAAGTTATTTTTTTTTTCATTTGCTAAAAATTTTATATATGTATGAATATCATTACTAATTGTGATAGTATTATCTGAACTAAATGAACATTCGATGTTTCTACTTCTATCGGATGTTATTTAAAAAATAAACTCATACTCTATTTTATTTGTTATTTCCAATTATAATTTAAGAAATAATTATTATTATCATTTCCGTCCATAATGTGTATTAATTCCAAAGTTTATAATGGGAAATAAGGACTAGTTTTTTGTGCGTTTTTTTTTTATTTTTTATCCAACGTTTCCTCGAATTTGCTGACTTCTACAGGGCTTCAAATAGTTACATCAGACATTCGTCTAAAATATATTATTTTCTTTTTCCCCGTTATATCAATAAAAATCCATCAGAAACTTAAAACTTCAAAAAAATATGCACGTTCACATTATTTTTTTTTTTTTTTTAATTTGATATTTCTATACCTATGTGAAGATGGATAATTATAATTTTTATAAAAAAAAATAAAACCGACTTCAAAAAAATTAAATGAAACAAATTAAATAATAATAACTTAAAAATAAAATAAAATACACTAAAAGGTATAAAATAATTATCTTATTTAGTTACAACTAAACGACGAAATATTAAAATGAAATTACTTTTTGAAGTCGGTGCCAAACATATACATTTTATGAATCGCCCTCGACTGATCTTACTTAGTACGTTTGGCGGGTAAGTTCGCTTATAGGTATAGTTTGTTTGGCACCGACTTCAAAAAGTAATTTCATTTTAATATTTCGTCGTTTAGTTGTAACTAAATAAGATAATTATTATATACCTTTTAGTGTATTTTATTTTATTTTTAAGTTATTATTATTTTATTTGTTGCATTTAATTTTTTTGAAGTCGGTTTCATTTTTTTTATAAAAATTATTTTTCTTTTTCTTTTTTTTAGTGATGTTATTAATAGTGACTTAATATAATACCTTGCATGCATCTCGTAAGAGAAAGCGTCGGGCGAATAAATCAGAAAATGATAATAAAATTCAATTCATAAATATAGAAATTCTCTCGAAAGTCGGTTAAAAATGATGTTTAAAAACTGTGTTGTCTGATTCTGTTTATATTATTTCTAAAACTGTTTATAATAATATAAGTGTTAGCAAAAAAGGAGAAGAAAAAAATTGTTTATGTGAATGTGCCGAATTTATTGAAGTTTTAAGTTTTTGATGCTTCTTCATTGGTAACGGCGATAAAGAAAATAATGTATTTTACACGAATGTGTGATGTAACTATTTGAAACCCTCTGAAGAAGTCGGCAAAGTCGACGAAACGTTGGATGAAAAATAAAAAAAAATCACAAAAGTACTTGAGACGTTGCGCATATCGAGTGAGAGCACACCAAGATTTATGTACCATTTTATAATTCATATAATTTTGTATATTATGATAAAATCCATAACAACTCTGCCTGCGGACAATTTATTTATAAAATTAATTGTGTCGCTAATACTCTCTTAGGAACTGATGATGGCATTATTTAATTAAAGCCGAAACGTTTTCCATAATTGGGAGTTTTTTTTATTCAGCAGAGGCTACCCATTGGCTGAATCCCTCTCCATTACTTAATTATGAACAATCAAATGTTGATTAGTAATTCAAAATATAAGATAATTAAAATGCAAATTTTTAAATCAAATACTTTTTTATTTTTTCGAACCAAGAAGAAAATCATAATGGGTTAATGATTGAATTATAGCCTCTTCCTCTTTGCAGACTAATTAGATTCAGTGTACCATTTATCAACTATTATATTTTTAATTGCTTTTGTCAGATCACTCAGTGAAACAAATCTGTGAGCATAATCATTGTTAAAGATTGCTCCATTGGCAGCTCTATCCAAAGTTTCATTTCCAGAGCATCCAATGTGTCCTTTGACCCAAATAAATTGTATTGTAATTCTCTAATGAATGGCTTTGACTACTTCATTTCCAATTAATAGAATATTGCTCGCCTGTGTTAGTCTGATTATTTTCAAGGCCTTCCAGTATGCCTAATGTGTTTGTGAAAATAGAAATATTTACATATTGCTTCAAAAATGGCTAAACACTCTACAAAGAAGATAGAAATATGTTTAAATAATTTTAAACAATTTATTATATTATTTTGAGTGTCGAACTTAGCAGGACTTGCTTAGAGCCATAATTGAATATGACATGGTAGCTGCATGCATAAATAAAATATATACTAAGGGATCAATGATTATACCTACACTTAAAGAAATTAAATTTGATCCACTTTTAATATTAATAATTTATATGTGAGTGATGTGCCTTAAAGTTGTTTTATTCTTCTTCAAGTGCCATACTTGATTCCGAGCGTCGGCGATTACTATGGAGATCAACCATCCTCTCATTGTAATTTTCCTGGGGAAATGTTTCACAGGGGTGGTTTTCAATTGCCTTCACCTGAAGCAATCAGATTATAGTCGGTCAATATTTGCACTGAGTCGGGCTTGAACCCGTGCTAGCTTGATTAGAAGACATATACTTTTTAACAACTCAACCAACTTGCTTTATTAGACAAATTAAAGTGTATGTTTAAGTAGAGGTTTCAATAAGAGAAGGTGTGACTTTATATCTGCTCCAGAAATCAGAATCCACTTTATCTTGAAAGTTTGTCAAACTTACATTGGCCGGATGGCTTTCTATTTGTCCTCTTCATGAGAAATTTGAATTATATTTACCTCCCACAGCTACCAAACTAACAACCAAAATTCTATCACCCAATTTCTCAAAGGTAACTCAGTCAAACTCAAAGGTCCAATATTTTGTCAGGACAATAAAATTGCTTGATTCTTTCAACCCAAATTTTCCGCAAACTGTGCAACAATTTTTTGGTTGTTAAATAAAGACACAAGTAACCCTTTGACAACAGAGAGCTTATTAATAAAAACTACTTTTTTCCAAAGAATGTGTTACACACGCAACTATTTGGTAAATAAGTGTTTGTATAAGAGTTACTAAGTATAATTAGAAAGTTGATAGACAATGAAAAAATGAGACATAACTAACTTCAGTTTAGAACAGTTATGTAACAAATTTCAGAGTATTAACGGCTATTAATAAGACCAATCCAATTTTTGAATTTTGTGTTTATTTTGGTATTGTTGGTGGGCAACTTGGGTAATTTATTGTGATCAAACATGCCTAAACTCGTAGAATTTAGAGTAATAAACAGAAAAAATTGAGAAAATTCTTTCGTATTTCAAACCATCAAACTATAATTCAACTTAGTTTATGGCTACCAAGATGTAAACTTTCATTTTGTATTTCTTTTTAAGATTCTTCCAAAACATAAGTGACTTACAATGTAGAATTTAATTTGATAAATTTTAGGATTTATTTAGTCACGCCAAATAAACAAATAGAGTAATTTCAGTTTATTAACATTATTTATTTAATAGATTTACTAGATAGTTTCCGTCACCACTGGTAGACCATCCTCCCTACCAGTGATGACCGAAACTATCTAGTAAATCTATGAAATCGTGTTTATTAACTGAAATTACTCTATTTGTTTAATTGGTCTGACTAAATAAACCCTAAAATTTATAAAATTGCATTTTATAATAAAAACTTGAGTTCATTATTTTTTTTCTAAAAATCTCAACGCCTTTTCTTTGAGTCAAAATGGGGAGAAACAATAATTAATAGGATGTGGTTAAATAAAGGATTGGATAGATTTCGATTCTAAATGAACAAATATGGGAAAAAATAAGTAAAGATTGTTTTTTTAAAAAAGTTGAGTTAACTAAAACCTGGTAGAGAAGGGTGTTTACTCTTGATTAAAAATATGAAAGAAAAAGCACTTCACAGTTATTCTTCCTTCATATTTATTGAAATAAATTTTAAATAACATAGAGACATGTTTCGACTACATAATTCATGGTCATCATCAGTCTGGAAGCAATTGCAAAACAGAAACAATTATTATATTTGAGGACAAGTTGATATAATAGAATAAAAATTTTCTTTAAATTAAAAAAAATTTCAAAATTTATTGTACCTCATGTCAAATCAACTGCTGAGTTCTACATCAACTCCTCCAAGACCAAATTTCATCGGATATATAAATATAATAAATAAACATAAAACTTGCTCGAGCAAATACATGTGTTGGCACTGTTGAAATTTTGACATGCTGTTGATACGAATGCCTTATGTGAATGGGACAATAATTTTTCATATTTTTCATTTTGAATATTTGAATGTTTTAATTTTAATTTATATCTTGTATGAAAGGAAGTTTTTACCTTGTGGATTTTTCTTCCTAATATTGTATTTGCTCGAGCAAGTTTTATGTTTATTTATATTTATATATCCGATGAAATTTGGTCTTGGAGTAGTTGATGTAGAACTCAGCAGTTGATTTGACATGAGGTACAATAAATTTTGAAAATTTTTATTCTATTTAATCAACTTGTCCTCAAATATAATAATTGTTTGTGTTTTGCAATTGCTTCCAGACTGATGATGACCATGAATTATGCAGTCGAAAAATGTCTCTATTTTATTTAAAATTTATTTCAATAAATAAGAAGGGAACATAACTGTGAAGTGCTTTTTCTTTCATATTTTTAATCAAGAGTAAACACCCATCTCTACGAGGTTTTATTTAACTCAACTTTTAAAAAAAAAACAATATTTGAACCTATGTCAATTGTATTTTATTATATAATAAGTAAAGATGTTTCTCTAAATTCATAATTAGTTTTTTAAAAAGCTTCTTAAGTTGGATTGAGGTCGAAAATGTCCTTTGCAGTAGCCTTTTAAAAAATATATATTTTTTTTTCTAAACCATTTCTTCAAAATATGTTTGTACAGATTACTTTTGGGGTTAATTTTTTATATTTTCAAAAGAGTAAATATCTATATATATATATATATTTATATAGCTATTCTATGGAGACTCATTTTCTTTTATTCTCGGTCCATTTTTCCCATCTCTATTTTTTACCCTTTAATGCTTGATCTTTCCAATGAAAGATGACATAACAGAAGAGAGAGGGTACCAAGGGAAGCCCAAGTAAATGGGAGGTGAGGGTTTTAAGCCCCGTTAATAATAGCCTCTCGCTCTCTTTGTTTTCGACCAGCTGTTACTCTTAACTTGACTTTTTGGGATTGGGGTTCACGGGGGTGCAAGGGGGTGTTTCTGCCTGTCTGTTGAAGGGTGGTTTAGACCTTCCATAAGGTAGGTTTTTGTGGAGGGGATGAAATTCCTCGAGACGAAACCGAGGTTAGAAAATTTCCTCTGTTTCTCTTTTAAATCGATCAATCTCCTCCTCCCCCCAAGAGTAAACCACAGCAACCCCCATTCCGATGTACCTCGCCCCAACCCTAGTTCAGTTTACTTCTAACAACAAAATATAGAAACAAGGAATTTTTGAAATTCCTTAAATATTTTCTTGTTCACGTTCAGGTGTAATTTTGGAACAATACCAATAATATCTATAATTAAGAGCGAGTGAGAACGGTAGAAAATTGTTTTTGTCAGAAATACAAGTTTGAGTAAAGAATAAGTACAGTATTATTTGTTAACTTTAATCTAAATATCTATATTATACTAGAGGCCAATTCTCGTAAATTGAATTCATTTAAAATTTTGAATTGTCACATTTTTATGGTTTCGTACAAATGTAAAACGGAATTCAAGTATTTCGTTACAATGCATGTCTAAGAGAGTTGTAGCTAGTAAGTTATTTAAGATGCCTCATTGAAATTTATTTGTAAGATTTTTCTCAACAATAAATAAATACAAAAATCTAAATTCGATGATTAATATTTGTGCGGTATCTAAAATAATATATTAAAAAAAAAACTAAAAAACACGCTTCTAAAAACAACAAAATAATGTAATACTTAATCAAAAAGTGTGGGGCGCAGAAACATGTACTTTTAATTAATTTCGACAAAGTGGTCCACAGTTTTTGGTTAAGTGTTACATTATTTTGTAGTTTTTAGAAGCATGGTTTTTAGTTTTTTTTTTTTTTATAAATTTTATTAAACCAATTATTTTACATTAATTAATGTATACATTGTATTTTTTGCTTCGATTCCCGAGATAACTTCTCCACCATCGAGTGTCCTTATTCATCTTTAGTCCTTGTTTTTAATAAGAGGAAAAATCTAATTAGATAAAAAAACCTCTTTTCCGATAATTATTTCAATTCCATTATTCCCCAATCAAGTCGATTGGTTTCATTCAATCATCATTTCATCCTTTTCAATTCCTTCCAATATATAATTTATTTTTTTACTTTTTAGTCTTAGTTAATTTTAATAGAGAAAAATTTGCGGAATTTTATTTATTTTTATTATTTTTATATAATTTCATTTAAATTGAGTAGGTAAACAATTATTTTTATAGTGAAATGTTTAAAATGAAAGTTTTTTCCGAGAGTAGCAGAATTTTTATATATTGAAGGAGACAATAAAAGAGTGTGTCTTCTGCTGGAAGTATACATTTTATTTATTTATAACGAGACTATAGTTTCGAGGGCTTTGCCCTCTTCATCAGTCTATTACAATGGGTTCACAGGAATTAATTTATGAATGAAAGGTTAAGAAATTGTTCAGTGTGGGCAAGTTAAGAATTGAAATTTATACTTGTTTTATTATTTTGGCTGTAGGTGGCGTTTGTGAAGTTTATATTTTAGCGGCTATTTTTAAAATAAAGCTTTCGGGAATTTCTATTTTCCGATTTAAGAATTTTTTTGGTGAATTATTGTATGATTTTAAAATTTCTAACGATTCGAAAATACTAATTTTTAATGGATCTAATTCTGATCTAATTAATTTAATATTTGATTCATCTGGAAAACAATGTTTCTCGGAGATTAAATGGTCTGCAAATGCACTATGCCCCGAACCCCCTTTAAAAACTCTCTTATGTTCCGAAATGCGTATGTTTAAATTTCGCTCTGTTTTTCCTATATAGGTCGAATCACATTCTCCACATGTTATGGAATAGACACCTTTTTTGTTCATTTTTTGAATTTTGTCTTTCTTATTATTGCTAATATCAGATCCCAATGTTCTAGAGGATTTGAAAATAGTTTGATATTCTAAAGTTTTGAATTTTAATTTTAAAGTTTCCAAAAATTTTCCATAGTATGGGATTATTAATTTTGGTTTTGATTCTGACTCGGACATTTGGGAATAAATCAGATTCAGAGTTGACTTTTCAATTTTCTTTTTTAATAGTTTGTCAATAAGGGTTTTCTCGTAACCGTTTTTAGCGGCTATTTGTTTAATTATTTCTAATTCTTTATTGAAATTTGTTTTATCTAAAGGGATGTTGGTTAATCTATGAATCATTGGGTGGAAATTATAGTCTCGTTATAAATAAATAAAATTTATACTTCCAGCAGAAGACACACTCTTTTATTGTCTCCTTCAAGTGAAATGTTTGCGGAATTTAACATAACAAAAGTCACATTGATAGATACATAGATAGAGACATACAGGTGAAGTTAATATTAAGCATGTGAAAATATATTTTATAGGGATCTACTTGTTACTATCCTAATAAGAAGAATGTATGGTCATTTTTTCAAATTAATCGCAAACAACTCAATTGTTAAAAATTTAAAATCTTTGGCTTCAAAAGCAATTCTAGTTGTGACGTCGCTAATGTACTCGAAGGGCCAAACGATCCTTCTAGCGGGCTTAAATTAAATAAAACATAATACGTAGATAGATTTTATGAAAAATTTCTATAATCTCAACCACGACTTCATTTATTTTTTTGAAGCATTTCAAGTCATTTAAACTTTATTTGATTTTTATTAAAAGTAGAAAAGAAAGTTCTAAAAATAAATAATATATTATACAAATTAACTTTTTAAACCTTAGTTTCAATTTTTTCTTAAAGCAATTTGATCCGCGAAAGTTAATTAATCAAATCAATAATTTCTTAAGTTAATTCAACATACTTGGAAAATTATTTGATTATTTTTTGAAAAGGATGGTTCTCAATTCATTTTTCCTTTTCAAAAATTAATAAAGTAATTTTCTAAATATCTAGAATTAACATAAGAAATTTTGATTATATTAATTAACTTTCGCGGCTCAAATTTATTTAAATAATATACTATTTTAAAATTTTTTAAATTAAAGATTATCTTTTTAGAAAAATAAATGATAAATTAATAAATGCATATTCTTTCCGGCGCGACTAAAAGTATTGTATTTATTCGATTTTTTCTTGGTTAATCGAATTTAAGAATATCTTAAGACGAAGATAAGAATTATTATTTTTAAGCTTATCTTTTCTGTCTGTGTGACTTAAAGTTTGTTTTTCTAAAACCACAAACTAGATAATATAGGTTTTATTTAGCTTCAAAACTTATGGTTTAAAAATGTAGTAAATTAGAATTAAATTGAATTTCCATTTCAGAAGCTAACAAACGGTCCTAGACAATTTGCTGTTTGTATTAATAAACTATACCTCTATTCAAAGTTTCAAATTTCTAGCTCATTTCGCTGAGAATCACTAAATTTTGGTAACCGTGTATCATTTCTTGAATACTGTTATTTATGTTTTTCCTCCAATTTGTTGTTTTGTTAATTTTCAAAATTTTTCTCTTTTCAATAATTCGCTTTCTCCCTCAGAGAATTCGAAAGTATAGAATTCGAATATCTAAACAGTTCATGCAATTAAAACTAAAAAGATTTTCACACCAAAAGAAACTTTTAGTGAGCTGTTATTTGCAAGTTATCTTGTTTTGATTAAATCATTTATTTTATTAATTTTTTTTCTAGTATATCTTTCAAATCAATCCATTTATACTCTCTTTTCTATTTCTATACATTTATCTAAGTCAAAATGTAATTCCCCAATATATTTAATTTGTTAAATTTCAATTCAATCAAAAAGTTTGAATTTTTTTTTTATCCCCTGTACATATATATATAATATTATCACAGTAAAAGAAAAAGTTTTATTATATAACTTTCTTTTTTTTTCATTCTTTATTTTTATATGAATATAATATATAATGAAAAAGTTAGAAAACTAACTTAATTTTTCAATTTAATCGACCATAGAAGAAAAGAAAAAGAGTGAACCAGGGACAACAAGAAAGAATAAAAAAAGAAAAGAAAAAAAAACCCCGGAAGATGAGGGTGTAAGGCGACAATAAAAGAAATTTATTCTTCCTATTTATTATTTAAAAGTTAAACAAGAAAGTGGAAAATATTAACATACAATCTACCTGCTATCTTATCAAAAGTGTGAAGCTAGTATTTAACTCAAAAAATGATATAAAAATAAGATCATGACTATTAGGGTGGTCCTTATTTTGAGTATTTTCGAATTTTTACGCTGACAGAGACTCATATAGTCCGCAATAAGATAGAGACTTGTTTAGGTGATATTTTTTTTTTTTATTTATTTAGAACCATCTGAGCCTCTGTCAACGTAAAGATTCGAAAATACCCAAAATAAGGACCTCCCTAATTGACCATCCTCATGATTTTATCATATTTTTGGACCCCTTGTATATTAAAATTAAATCAAATTAAAATTTACTTTTATTCTATTATTATTATTATCTACAAATTTTCGTTTAATATCAATTTTAAACCTAAGTTCTTAAAAGACACTTATCTATTCAAAATTTGGGACTTTCAAAAGATCTAGTATTTATATCGATGGTTCTAATTTTTTGACCCCTCATGTTGACCCTCCATTAGATATAGTCACAATTTCATTTAAATATAGCCATATTCTATAATAAATTTCAGCATTTTTGGTTTGAAAATTTTATAATTTCTTAAGAACCCGTACACCCAAATTTAAGATCTATTTAAAAAAATATATGAATTGACTTTCTTGTTAGGTAATTATAAAAAATAAATGGAAAGATATAAGGTATGTATGTACAAATGTTAGCATCAAGTTTAATTCGATCAGAAATTGAAAAACCCAGATAACAATGTGCATGACGTCACTGGTCTGATTATTTCGATCTTCATTTGGTAGATAATAAGGAGAAATATGTTGTATGTAGAAAAATTTAATTAGTGAATATGTCTTTTATTATTGAAAATTTTAAAAGATAAAAAAGTTTTAATTGATCTAAAATCTAAAATTCGAGATAAAACAGAAACAATGCGCGTGATATCAGTGTTCTGTAAGTTTAACAAAATCGTGTATGTGTAAAATTTGTTATTTTTTTGTCCTAAAATTTCTCATATCTTGAAAAAATTTAATTACTATAAAAGGTATCACTGGAGAAGAAAGGTTTGGAAACACTGGTCTATCATGTTAAAGTATTTTTAAAAGTTTAAATCAAAGAGCAAGGGCTATTAGTGAACGCCTGCGGATGCAATCCGCAGCACACAACGTTCTATTAAATGCATATGCTACACTTTGCAGGCGACGCTGAAGATGTATCTTTCTAAGTCAAGTTTGACCATATAAATAGGTTAGTAAATAACACCAAGAAACTTGACCAAGCTTTAATTTAATAATATTTTTTTTTAATAATAATAAAGACATGTTTTCCACCCTCGAACTTTTGGGTTACGATTCTTTTAAATTAAAAATCAAGTCTAAGTGAGGGATAATAAATAGATTCGCTATTTTTTTTTCTTTAACAATTTTAGATCAAGTCATTTCTGAACGTTGACAGGTAATATATTACTAAAAATGGTTATTTGAGGCCCTCTCACACAGTTATACAAATGATAATTAAATTTTAAAAGTAACAAATCAGAGGGAAAAAAAGAACAATAAAACACCGTGGTAAAACATACGACCAATTGCAACGTTTCGCCAATTTATTGTGACTTCATCAGGCTCTTGATCAAATTTTTAAAACACTTCGTCATTCAATTCTTTTCTGGCTAATTAGAATAGATATATATCGTCGGCTTAGAGTGTAAACCTGCTAACTCCATTTTTTTATCACATATGACATATTAATACCGTTTGAAAGAAAAAGAGATGCAGGATCGTCCAAGTAAAACTGCTACTTAAAATTATGATCGTAAGTTGTAGAAAAAAAATGTGAAAAATAGTTTTTTCATAACAACAATATTAAATTTTGTTTGTTTTTTCTTTTCCCTGTAAAATTTCGTTGTTTTGAGTTAGCAGGTTTACTCTCTAAAGCGACGATATAACAATATTTTTATATTGATGTGAGAAGGAGATACACCAGAAGTTGCATCCCTTAAAGGCCTGTATGGGATAGCCTCTCCATCGTGAAAATAATAGAGTAGAAGGAAAGAAGCCGGGATCACGAGCCAAATCTCAGAAAGTTACATAAAATCCAATATCCAATTTACTAAGTTTTTAGGGGCTTCGAGCAGTGGTAAATTCTCCGTTCGATAAATTAGGTTAAATTTATCTCCCACTTAATATGAACCCATTAATTTACACAACACCATTGCTACTCTAAACAATGGTGTTGTATAAATAAATGTGTTCATATTGTTTTATATATATGTATTCTAATTAGCAAGAAAAGAATTTAATGACGAAGTGTTTTAAAAATTTGATCAAGAGCCTGATGAAGCCACAATAATTTGGCGAAACGTTGCAATTCGTAGTATGTTTTAACATGGTGTTTAATTGTTCCTTTTTTTCTCTGATTTGTTACTTCTAATACTGATGATGATACTGAACAATAATAATTAAATGAAAAAAAATACTTATTGCGATCTTTAAAGGAATATTAAACTCACCTTCCATGATAATTTTTTTCGCAACCCTGCAAAAATTATTTCTTAAACGACTAATATAAATGTTATAAGCTTGCATTGATAGGTGTCATCTGTGGGTGAAGTTTCAGATGTCTAGCATAAATCTTTCGCTGGACAAAAATACCATAATAACAAAATTGTGAAAAAATATGTGAAATCAGCATACTCGGACCACTGATCTTTGCTCGCTATGCGTAGATACCTACGTAAAAGGAAAATGTTTTAATTAAATTATCCATTAAAATTAAATTTCTGTTCACACGGTCTTTTGTAATCAATAGAGTTGAGTTGCTTTAAACAAGCAATGGATTCGGTTAATATAACGTGTTTGAAACTTTGGTTGTGATTAATAAAATCATCAGTAATAAAACATCCGATTTTTACCCTTTGTTGATTTAATATCTTCTAATTTGTCTTTGATATAATTTAATTAAAAATTTTACACGCTTGAATACAAATCAATTATTTGTTAAAATCTAATTAGATATAATTAAATAAATTTAATTAATATTAGCCGTTGTTTATTGACTTTTCCAAGGGTTTATATATAGATAGTAGCGATCTTAGTGGAATCTCCTGAACCAAAATAAATCCTGTATTTTCTGGATGCTTGAAAGATGAAATCAGTGGACAACTAAATAAATTAATAGTGAAAATTGAAAATTGATCGGTCTGGTTAGGAATTGACCCCATATTTTCGTGGATAAAAATTTAATTTTTAATATTTAATGAGCTAAAATTACGCTTTGTTAAAAGATTGAAATATATGAAAGATATTAATTTTCCGATGGTAATAGATTCAAATTTACTAGAAAATCATAAGATGGTGTCATCTATTAAATCCGATGGAATGGAATATTTTTAATTATATATCACATTACGCGTTTGCATATGTCAGAGAGGTTCGTATCCCGCAGGTGAGCCAGGTGGCCCGGATTGCTGTTACTGGCACTCGGGTTCGATTCCCGAGGGGGTGAAAAACAACCCCTCTGACATATAATTAAAAATATTCCATTCCATCGGATTTAATAGATGACACCATCTTATGATTTTCTTGTGATTAAAATATAGTTTAGGTGACTGTCAAGTTGTCATCTACTTTAAGTTTCAAATATTAGGGTCCCCATTCTAAATCAAGCAAATGATTATCAATTTAATTAAATAACTCAGATTGTGAAAACAAAACAATACTTCACATTTTTAAAAAAAGTAAAATAATTTTATCATACAGACAATAAACTTTGAATTTTTTTTTTTTTTATTTATTTATTTTCGCCGGGAACAAAGCCCATTTAGACAGCACATCAGTAAAGTGTTAGTAGGGTTATTGAGGGAGCCGAGTTTTAGCCGGTAGAAATTTTTATATGCTAGCCAGGCTCGAACCCGGGTTTCCCGCTTGAACATCGTCATCAACGATGGTGAAAGTTGATATAAATTTTTAGAGAATACATTCGAGTAGTAAATCAAAAAGATCGCTAGTTGTTCTTTCAAGCGTAAAGAGCGCTAGTCTAGTATTTGTGAGTTTTTTTAAAGTTGTTTATTTTATTTAATTAATTAATTTTTTTATTTTTTTTTTTTTTTGGCTTTTCGGCCTTTCTAACCTCTAATCTAATTTACGATACTACATATTTTTTTTTTTAATTTGTCTAAACCCCGGGGTCAGATTTTTATTCGGATGCCTTGAGTCGGATTCGAATCCGATTGGAGCCCACTTGGTTAGATGCCTGGCACGCTACCCCTAGCCTAACCCGACCGCGATTAATTAATTTATTTATTTTTTAATTTCGCGTTCCTTTTGGAAGTTAACAGTATATTATATATTTAAAATTAAATAATTAATAGATATTTATAAGATTAGATTATTATTATCAACACCATTTAAGGAACAGATTGTTAATCTTGGACAATTGTCATTTTTTAGTTTTAATTTGAATAGGATATGTTTATTGAGTTCGAAAAAAATAAGTACAAGTTTTTACAAGGTTACATTCCAACAATTCAAAAGAAGTATATAGCAATTTAAATTATTTAAAATTTAAAAAAGAAAAGAACCATCAAATGGATCTCACTAGATTTTTTTTACAAATATAGTTACATAATATAGTTCTTCCTTAATTTTAATTGTACAATAAGTTTTTTTTTATAACTATATATAACCAAACTTCTTGAGGATACAAATTCTCATTTAACCATAAAACCAACACCTATTTAACACCTATTTAAATGAGAATTTGTATCCTCAAGAAGTTTGGTTATATATAGTTATTCAAGTGTTTTTTTTTTTTAGTTTTATTTACGAGGGGAAGTTGAAAAATAAGTTTCCCCTGTCGACTGTGGTCAGAGTTGTGTATGAAAGTCAAAAAATAGAATGAGACATTAAATATATAACAACCCTTTATTTTTCCACATAGGTACCAAGTACATTGAGACATTTGTCATATCGCTTAATAAGCTTCAAAAAACCCTCCAGGAAAAAATCAGAGCTTTGCATACGGAAGAAGCGTTGAACGGCTTGTTTCACTTCCGTATTGCTTCCAAAGCGCCTTCCCCCGAGATTTGTCTTCAAAGCCGGAAACAGATGGAAGTCGCTTGGTGCGAGATCAGGACTGTATGGCGGATGGTGTAGGCGCTCCCAACCAAGAGTTGCAATATGGTTTTGCGTTGCCCTCGCCGAATGTGGTCTGGCATTGTCATCCAACAGCAGAACGCCAGATGTGAGAAGGCCAGGCCGCTTTTTCCGAATCGCCTCTTTCAATTTCGACAGGGTGTCACAGTAGCGCGTAGCATTGATGGTTCCAACCTCCAAAAAGTCCAGCAACAAAACTCCTTGGGCGTCCCAGAAAACTGTGAGGAGCACTTTATCTGCAGAGGGAGTTGTCTTGAACTTCTTTCGGACAGGTGATGACGGATGTTTCCACTCCATAGATGCGGCCTTCGATTCTGGCGTGAAATGGTGGACCCACGTTTCGTCCCCCGTCACAATCCGAAACAGAAAGTCATTGCCATCTTCATAGTAACGCACGAGATGTTCCAGGCTGACCCCCATGCGTTGTTCCTTGTGTGTCGAGGTCAATTGTCGGGGCACCCATCGTGCTGACACTTTTCTGTATCGAAGAATGTCGTGGATGATGTTTTGAGCTCGCTCATGTGAGATTCCAAGTTCATCCGCTACTTCATCGATGGTGATACGCCGGTTCGCTCTAATCATGTCATCCACCTTCCTGACATTTGCATCTGTAGTGGCCGTGCGCGTCCGTCCAGCTCTCGGCATGTCCTCCACTTGCTGACGTCCACCACTGAATGTGCGACACCATCTCCGCACCATTTGCTTCGACATCACACCTGGCCCATAGACTTTCACAAGGCGGTTATGAATTTCTGTTCCTGATACTCCACGTGCCAATTCATAGCGGATAACCGCTCTCACTTCCTCCTTTGACCACGAATTCAAAACGCACCTTCTCTCCATACCTACCGGGGCTCAAATGAGAGGCTGGTCTCCGCTTTGCGCAGGCACTGCAACAGCGCCATCTGCTTGATTTGCAGCGACCTCTACCCAATGGTGTATCGGTGACTTGCGCGTTTTCCTGCTGTGTCGCCTTTCGCCCATAGCCGTTCAACGCTTCTTCCATATGCAAAGCCCTGAATTTTTCTTGGAGGACTTTTTGAAGCTTATCAAGCGATATGACAAATGTCTCAACGTACTCGTACGAGAATAATAAAATAAAGGTATGTCATATCTTTAATGTCTCATTCTATTTTTTACCTTTCATACACAACTCTGACCACAGTCGACAGGGGAAACTTATTTTTCAACTTCTCCTCGTACATTTCATGATTAATTTTGAGGTTTTTGCCGGGAAAAGGCTTTGAGAAAAACCCGGCTTTGAACAATTGTAAGCCCAAAAGTAAAAATATACCATTGCATCTGTTTTTGAAGATGAAAAATATATGTATTATTTACATTTTTTTTTTCATTATAACGACACTCACAAAGGCTTTGTCGTATTCTACGTATTGGGTGTATCCACGACTTTAGCTGCCGATATTTTCAATAATATTTGATATAGTAATATTGTATTTTCGATGGGGAAATTATAATAGATTGACATTCTACCAATCTATCATTTCTTCAATTTCAGCTGAATCCTCAGTGAAGAACAAAGGTCAGGTCTTCCGCCTCGAGCTAATTTCCGCTATTCAAAATAATGTATTTCTATAGGATTAACAGAAAATAAATAATCGAAATTGTAACAAAAAATAACTCTAGGAAATTAAAATTTTAAGTTCGAAATATGAACATTTTCGTTAACAATATTCTTGTCAATAACATTTACTATTTTTATATTTTTCGTAAATATGTCATTCTAAAAATATTGACAGTTTGTTGTCTATCAGGAGAACAGATTTCTGAATGACAGTAAACAAATAAAAAATAAAATAATTTGAATAAAAAAAATATTTCTATCTTTATAAGAATAAATATACTATATGTTATTTTAGGATGTTGTTGAATTGAAATTAGACTTATTTCTACATTATTTACAACCGATTTGTAGCTAAATGTACCAAAATTGGAGCAAAAAGTTAAAAAAATTTCAAGACTCGGTACGCTCACCAGTTAGAGCTGGTCCTAGTAATAAACTTAAATATAATAAACTATTAAAAATTTAATTTTTATTTTAATTATCTTGAGGAAATGTGACATTTTCTGGATTTTTTAAAAAAAAATTCTAAAGCTAAAGAGTCCAAAATCAAATCAGTCCTCCTCATTGAAAATTCAAGCATTTTGGCACCAGAAGGAGCTTTCTAGGAATTATTTTGAGTTATTGTGGTTATTGGAATCTAGACAGAAAAAGATCCAGTTTGAAAATGAATTTTCTTCATGTTTCATACATTTTTAAACACAATGAGTAAATAGATCATAATAATGACCTAGAGTTAAAGTGATTTTTAACTATAAAAAAATTTACCATTGGCATTGGGAAACCACCACATTACAAATCCCATGATGATGGTGTCTCTTCCTGTAAAATAAGCTGGCATAAAATTGGATTTGAGTGGATGCAGGCGGTTGTGTCAAACCAATCTTAGGATTGTATACTCGATGGTGATCAAGGATTCAGAATACTTATTATTAGCCTAGTTTTTTGATTTGCTTCATATTCTATTCACATGCCTATGTAATTTGAGAAGAGTCTCATATATCTTTAAAAGTTGTAAATAATTCTATAAAAATTTTAAAATAAACTATAAAATTCGAAAAGTTTGTCTTATTTTCTATAATCTAAAGATGATAAGGCTTAGGATGCTTTTAATAAAAAGGGATTTGATATAATATTATAATTCAATTCAATTAAAAAGTTTGAAAATTTTATTAAGTACTCTGCAAGAAAAAACTTTCTCATAAAACTTTTTTTTAAGTTGAAGAAAATTCACACTGAGAAATTTCGTAAGTAAATAATAGCTTAAAATTATTTTTGGGGATTAAAATATCTTTGATATTTAGAATGGGAGTGGGGAAAGTACTTCGATTAAAAAAATATTTTCACATGATATTCAAGTACGTATTTGGAATGCGATCTTTAGAAAGTCAAAAAATTCGCCTTGCGATAGTAGGTACCAAATTTAACTAAATTGCGTCAAACTAGTCTTCGGAATAAAAATTTATTTATGGATATCACTAAATATCATTAGAGGCAAAATAATTTTTTGTTAATAAAATCTAATTAAGCATGGAGTTATGTCAAACCAATCTTTGAACCCAAGACCAAATCGATATGAGAAGCGCAACATTTAGAGTGGTAAGAGAATTCGACCAGATGGAGACTAGAAGTTAAAATCTGATTAACCGTGGAGTTACATCACACCAATCTTTGTACTCAATACTAAATCGATACCAAAGTATAACTTTTAGAGTGCTAAGAGAATTAGACCAGATGGATACTAGAAGGTGCGACAAACTAATCTTATGATTAATTATTGACGTTAATATTAAGTGCTTTATTATCCAATAAGGTTGGATATTTACATATAATTTAATAATTTTATTATACCCCTAAACCAGTGGTTCCTAACCTAGGGGAATTCAGCCTCATGGGGCTAAATAGCTACTTAAAGGGGGTAATCAGACTAATTAATATATGTTAACGGTGACGGATTCAATTTTTCCGCTACGGAGTGGAGCGAGGCGAGGATGGATATTTTTTACTTTATTCAAGCTTGAGTTGTTTGCCATAAAAGAATTTAGTCTTTTTGATTTTAAGTCGATTCTTCCACGTTTTCAGTAGAGGTTGCCATTAATAGTCAAAAACATCAAAAATGGAATGCAATAAGGTTATTCCTCAAGTATTAGATAAGAATTGATTGTTATTTTTGATTTTAAGTCGATTCTTCCATGTCTTCAGCAATGGTTACCAATAATAATCGAAGCGTCAAAAATCTAATGTAGAATTATTATTCCTCAAGTAATAGATGAGAATCAATCGCTATTTTTGATTTTAAGTCGATTCCTCCATGTCTTCAGCAATGATTACCAATTTAAACCGAAACGCCAAAAATCCAATATAAAATGGTTATTACTCGACTATTAAATGAGAATCGATCATTATTTTTGAATTAAAGTCAACATGAACTGCAAATTGCAAGTGATATCTGATTAATAATAAAGGAATAAACATATTAATATTTCAAATGAATTTGGATAAAGTTTAGCAACGATCCGTTGCAGTTTATTTAACAAGGGGTAATGAAACTGCTTGGTCACAGGGCTAATGAAACTGAAAAGGCTAGGAACCACTGCCTTAAACAATTCTAGTCGTGTACAACATCGCAACATTGCATCCAACCTAAATTTAGAGGGGGATAATTCAATCAATTCTTGATTACCAAAAGCGTTATCTACGAATTCTCCTTCAGTAGCAAACTAATCGATACACTCTGAAAAAATTAGAATTATTTGAATATGCCTGAAACTTGGGGGGAAATCATTTTGATTGAAGATTTTTTTTCTTTGTGATTGCTTCCGATACCAAACAAATTAACCGAAAATGGCGAATTCCTTCTGATTTCAAATTGTTTGTATTTCCTATAGAGCTGATCCGAGTTTGGGTCTTAAATTTCAGGATTTTCAGATGAAAAATGAAGAAAATTAAAAAAACTATTTGAATCACTATAAGGGAGTTCGTAACACTTTTAGTTAGTGTGGAAAATCCAAAGCGAAGTTTATAATAATAAACTCTACCATTTGTTTTTTACCTCAACCTGTTCGAAAACTTTCCTTAATATAACAATGACTGATTCTACAGCAGTAAAGTTTTCACTAAAGATCTGTGATTAAGTGTAATGATTTTGAACAGAGCTTACCAAGTCTTGAAAAAGTTTTCACTTTTTCCTTCATTTTTCATCATGGTTATGACTTGAGTAAAATCTTTCATAAGAAAACTGCTTTATTTTAATGCGACTAATCAGTTTCAAACTTATCTTTTTAAAAGGTACATACAACATGGATATTTTAATAAACTATAACTTCTTATCTTTAGGACGTTTGATTGACATCCGGCGACTAAAACTTGCAATAACATTCTCTGAAGATGAGAATTGTAAGATAAGTCCCTTCATTGTACGATTAACTAGGTATAAGACGAGAAACATTAATTGTAATCGTGACCACATCAAAATGGACATACATATGTAGGTATAATCGAGCTAAACTTTAGTCGTTTAAGATAATTTTCTATATAAGAAATTAATTTATTTGATATGTAATTAAGTTAAAGATGTTTTGAGTGTATCTCGAGTTGTCGCAGTTCCTGATAAGAACCTTTGCTCTAATGGGTTGAGTGTGCTTAAACAAGTTCAAAGATCTGCGAAATCAGGATTTAAAGTATTTGGATTTGAGCTCAATGAACAAACGTTGATAGGGATAACGAGGACACTTAATACAGAGATGAAACTCCAACCGGTTAGTTTAATACTTGAGATAAAATATTTACAAAGCGAATTTCTCATTGGACTCTTAAGACGGGGGAAAAACAAGTGACAACGAAAACGTGACAAAATGAAAATGCTAAAAATAATCAATAAAAAACCCAGATGTAGTAATAGATTAAATAAATCAAGGAGTTCAGGTTAAAGAACCATTTCAAACATGTTTTTCTTTGAAGATTTGATAATTCCTCTGAACATTTCAAATCAAAGAAGTATGCTTCAGTCATCAACAACATTGATTCCACTTTAAAACATAAATTTTTTTAAATTATTTTTAAATTGAAAGGTTTTTTTAGTCACAAACTAATAAAAGACAATAATTTCAGTTAATTATTATTATTTATTTTATTGATTTACCAAACAGTTTTGGTCACCTCTCGTTGACTATCTTAAGTAGTACTATAAAATGGAAAAATGAAACATTTCATAAATTTTTTAAAGAATTACATAATACAAAAAATATCGAAGTTTGAATTTATACATACAATTTCGTTCAAGATCTGGAAATTGTCACTTTGTATACATAAACCATCCTTAACTTATTAACATAGATCACAGATTTACAACAATCAATATCGTCGGCTTAGAGTGTAAAACTGATAACTCCATTTTTTTATCATATATGGCATATTAATATCGTGCGAAAGAAACAGAGATGCAGTATCGTCCAAGTAAAACTGCTACTTAAAATTACGATCGTAAGTTGTAGAAAAAAAATGTGAAAAATAGTATCTTTCCATAATAAGAATATAAAATTTTGTTTGTTTTTTCTCTGCCCTGTAAAATTTCCTTGTTGTGAGTTAGCAGGTTTACACTCTTAGGCGACGATATAGCAATAATTCATAAAAAACACTTATCATTGACTAGAATCTATTTTAAACTGATTATCAATTGAAATATTATTTTTATTTCTATTTTTTCTTAATTATCATATTACGTAAATCAATTCTCATTTTTCCATTTTTTAGTACTACTGAAGATGGTCAACCAGTGGTGACCGAAACTGTTTGGTGAATCAATAAAATAAATAATAACAATTAACTGAAATTATTGTTTTTTATTAGTTTGTGACTAAAAAACAAACCTTTCAATTTAAAAATAATTTAAAAAATTAAATCACTTAAGTTTTGGAAGAATCTTATAATAATAAATTGTTTTGTCTTTTTAAGGACACTTTTGAGGCCAACTCTTTTACTTTTTTAAGTTTTTTATTTTGTGATTTCTATTTATTTATATTTAATAATAATTGAATGTAATGGAAGGCAGCCCAGGGGTAGTGAGAAAAGAAAAAATTAACACATATCAAATAAGGTGTAATTTATTGGAATCCTTCCTCCTTTCCTTTCAAACCGACGTTTCGGAGGATTTTTCCCTCCTTCTTCAGGGTTTCAAAGGGTCCTCCGAAACGTCGGTTTGAAAGGAATTGAGGAAGGATTCCAATAAATTACCCCTTATTTAATATGTGTTAATTTTTTCTTTCCTCACTACTCCTGGACTGCCTTCCATTACATTCAATTAAAATTTCTACCAGTCCGTCTCCCTCCAGAGAAAATATCGTTGTAAAAAAATATTTAATAATTTTTGAAATTAAGATGAATCACACTCAAAGAAAAAATGTCTGACTTTACAGGAGAACAAAATTAGTCCAGTCTAGAAGAGAATATACTTCACGCGCATATTTGAATGGTGGGGAGAACTAGCATGCTTTCTATCTCATTTTCTCTTCATTTAAATCATTCAACAAACAATTAGCTCTGTTTACTGAAGCTAATACTTCAAAAAAAGTTTGAATTATTTAAACATTTCAGGTAGTCCCCATAAAGCTAGGCTTACAATGACTTGCACGAATTGTAGCAAAAAATAGAGGTATTGTGTGTATTCATTCTGCCTTCACAATAGAAAAAAAAAAATCACAATATGGGTGACATCTATTCAAGATATATACAATTAATAATTCAATGCAAATTCACTCGTTAACATTTATTAGCAATCGATTAGGGTGCTCGTTAACGGTAGATAAACTTATTATTATTAAAGATTTCGCTAAAAATTGGTGTACTTATCAAATGGCATGAGTTATTAGTCGTGTAAAAATTTTAATCCAATTGAAATAAAGAAAAGGGGTGTAAATGAGTCATGTCGCCAAATAAATATTGTAATCGTTCATATCTCGTCTTCGGTAAGTCGCAGAGCCTTGAAATTTGAAACTTAATCTATCTAGAGGCTACAAGAAGTACCAGAGGATTTTGGCTAAAATAGCGGTGCCGGAAGTTATTGTTTACGTACGTAAAACCCCCCTACGTTTCGCAACCATAAATCTCAGAACTACGAAATTCGACATGTAAGCTCGATATAGACTAGAAGTAGTAGCTTTTGCTTGAAATTGGGACAACATAAGTTGATATTTGCATGAAAGATTTTTCGTTTTTTTTCTCAAAAACGGCATTATCAATTTTGCTAAAAATTAGTGTACTTATCAACTGTCATGAGTTATTAGTTGTGTATAGATTTTAATCCAATCCAAATAAAGGAAGGGGTGTAAATTAGGAGTGTCATAAATTAAATATTTTAATCATTCATATATCGTCTTCGGTAAGTCACAGAGCCTTGGAATTTGAAATTTAATTTATTTAGAAGCAAAAAGTTACCGAGCATCGCTCGGTGCTCCAGGCACTAAATTCTAAATAGGGAATTTTTTTGTTTTTTTCACTGCTAACGAACTTTCCAAGTGATTGCTGAATTGGAGAATTGAGAACGCTGAATAACAAATAATAAAATAAATAAAAATTAATTTATCCATTTTTTTTCCAATAGTATAACAAGTAACAAATAACCATTGATCTGAATTTGAATGGCAAATCAAAATCATATGAGAGCCATATCTGTTTTGTTTTTTTGCTTTTGTTTTTTAATTGAAACACAAATCCATTTCTTGTTAGTTATCGAAAACCTCTCTCATTTGGATTCTGGTAAAAAATATTAAATATTTATTTCATTTATTTTATTTTTAATAAACTTTAGCATGCAGAGATTTAGTTTAGTGATTGGAAAATGCACGGGGTGAAGGGAAAAAGCACTGGAATTGGATTTATTTACTCAAATGGCTTTCTGTTTCTCTATAATTATTGAATGATTGTGCCTAGCCAATCGGAACGTTCGTTCATCATTTGAGTGCGACATGCAACTTTTAATTAATATTGCATTCGACGACAAGTGATAAATGAATTTAAAAATTCATCTCGCTTTGATGGAAACTGTCACTTGATAAATAAATATCCATTACTACTTTCTCTACACATATAGATAATATACTGGGAGGAGGAGGCGATCCAGCTCAGCTCAGTGGGTTTGGGAATTCCTTCTGTACATTCTCTACTTGAATATTCTTTTGTACTTAATTAACACTTTTTCCAAGTATACTTACTTCTATACCCTACTTTCAGACCAATGTTGTTTTTCTTTTTTTTCTCACTCTCTTTCTGTATGTTTGTTTTGTGATTGCTGGAACTTTGTTTTCGAAATTTGTGTATGTTTATATTATGACTAATGTATCACCTTATATTTTTGTATTTCTTGTATGCTTATATTATATTATATCACCTTATATTTTTAACCGACTTCAAAAAAGGAGGAGGTTTTCTATTCGACTGATTTTTTTTTTTTTTTTTTTGTGTCTATGTTACCTCATATCTTCGCCAATTGTGAACCGATTTTAAAAAAAAAATTTGCATTGGGTTCAGTCTATCTTCCGATTGGTCCCATTTTTTTCATAGGTATTAGACCTTTTTTGTTAGGTTTTTTTAGGCCTAACTTCTTTGTTTATGAACCGATTTCGATGATTCTTTTTTTATTCGAAAGGGGGTATCTTAGGGATAGTGTCTTATTAATTTGGTCAAGTTCTGATGATATGATCACTATTAATAACATCACTAAAAAGAGAAAAATAAAAATTATTTTTAAGAAAAAAATAAAACCGACTTCAAAAAATTAAATGCAACAAATAAATACACTAAAAGGTATAAAATAATTATCATCTTATTTAGTTACAACTAAACGACGAAATATTAACAATTACTTTTTGAAGTCGATGCCAAACATATAACTTTTATGAATCGCACTCGACGGATCTTACTTAGTACGTTTGGAGGGTATGCTCGCTTATAGATATAGTTTGTTTGGTACCGACTTCAAAAAGTAATTTCATGTTAATATTTCGTCGTTTAGTTGTAACTAAATAAGATAATAATTATTTTATACCTTTTAGTGTATTTTATTTGTTGCATTTAATTTTTTGAAGTCGGTTTTATTTTTTTCTTAAAAATTATTTTTGTAAATTTATTTTATACTTGTCTTGTTATGTATAAGGACACTTTTGTCTGTCTACAGATTTAAATATATATATATATATATATATATATTTATTTCCGCAGAACGATAATCTTAGACATAATGAAAAAATTCTTGAATTCTGTTTTATTTGAAGGTAGCTAGGTTTTTCTTCTCTGGATTGTAATAGATTATTACAGAAATAATCAAATAAAAGTTGAAATTATCAAGTTTATATACAAATTATATATTATCTAATGATATTAGAGTTACAATGAAGTGGGTGGGAAATATTGATGATTTAACGAGGGTTGTAGAGTATTCATTATTCAAGTTCTTATCGAGGTCATAAGGAGAAATCAATGAGGTTGTCCTTTGTTAATGCTAATAAACATATAGATTTCTATATATAATATTTGACCAAAAACATAAATATGAAAAAGAGGGCATGCAGCAGCCATGCTAGAAAGAACACATTCCTGTTATTTTTATTAAAGATATTGTATTTATATAATTATATAGATCTATATATTTATTTAATCAAGGTAACTACTATTTGGAATTCTATTAAAGGGATAATTATAATTATTTAATCTATAACTGTTATTTAAATAATGAAATAATAATAAACAAGATACAGTAAATTTATAGTTAGGTATATTTATTTTCGCAAATATTTAAATAAAAATAACTATCAACTTAGTTTGCTTTGTTTTTTCATTAGTACATTAAATTAAAAAAATTGCAAAATCAATACATTAGTCGTCTAAATTGAATTTTCTTTTTGTTAAAAAATAATTCCTTTTAGCTGCAATACACATAAAACTTTTTAATGTGTTTTTTCAATTTACCTCCTACTGTGTTTTCGTTTAAATTGTTTTTACTTTTGTCCATATCAGTTCCTAAGTGAGTGATTAGATGGTTTCGTTTTTTTATGACAACCTGAGCGTCATAAGTTGACATAATTAGCCATTATTCACTTTGAAAAGTGTTCCACCCAAGTTATATGAAAAGCGACAATTGTTATTTATTCCTAAAATTTATATTTATTAGATACAATAAATAAAATTATCGTGGATGGTTTAACATAAACATTTTTTAACATCAATAAACTAGCCACAAAAGCTTCAACACAAAAATTCTATAACATTGTTACAGAACAATGATGCCATCTGGTTAGTTTACTATTCACCTGCCTCGGTAGTATTGAAATTAGATGATTTCAAGAACAACATTTTCGGTAATTGCACTTTCTCTACGTGAGTTGAAATACTTAATTTTTTTAATTTACCATATAGAGTATGGTCAAGTATTGTAATCGTGCATGAAAAAAAGTTTGTTTTTTTTTCCTTCTTTTTTTCGAAATATCTCAAAAACGGGTAAAACTATTTTGAGATTGCGAAACCATGGCATATCGCACTACAAAAAAGCTCTAATAAGTGAACATTGACAAAATTATATTTTTTTGTCAAAATGTCTGTTAGTCTGTTAGTTAGTCTGTGCGTTACCAAATTTTTGTGGACGAGCTAGCTCAAAAACTATTGTGAATTTCGAAACCAAATTTCAGACGTAGTTTTGGTCCATTGAGATTAAGAGCTGATTAGATTTCGGTCCATATCGACCCAAAATTAAGGGGGGTGGAGGGGGGTTTAAAAATTAAAAATCTAGGCTATTTGAGCAAACTCAACCAAATTTTGTATACATAATCAGTGGGACCCCAGAAGTCTAGAAATCTAAAAATGCCCCAAAAAAGGGGCGGTCAATAAATGAAAATATAGGCTCTTGTATCAAACTCAACCAAATTTTGTATACATAATCACTGGACCCCCAGGAGTCTAAAAATGCAAAAACTAACCCCCCTCCCCTACATGATTATAATTAATTTTATTAAATATTAAATATAAATGATAGCCCAGGTTGTATGGTAAAGTCAAGTGGAAGGCGACATCAGAACACGTCAGCTTATTTATCTATAGCCTAAGCTTTATTCTTAAATATGTTGTTAAAGTTTATTAATTTTCTTAAGGTAGTTGTTTCGCGACAATACCAGCAAAAAGTTAATGCTAGAGTATATAGAACAGACAATAAGGATTCATAATTCATAAGGCAAAAACTTTTTGCTGTTTATGTACCGATTCTAGCCAATCCCGTGTTCTTTTGACAAATCTGGCACCATTGTAAGAGATTGAATATTTTTATATTAAAATGACAAATAAAATACTTTTTATAGGTCGATTGTTTTCTATAAAAATCGTTTTGTTATTTTTTAACAAATGTAATCAACGTACCTATATGTTACACCTTATAAAAATTATAATTTTTGAAAAAATCTAGCGCATGCGCACTTTATACATCTTTCGCTGGTTAAATAAATGCGCTGTTGCCAAATTGTTTTTAGTGTAATTTTTTTATACATTTTTCATTATTTATTCATTTTTATCTCAGAAACTGTGTTCTAACTATGAATCAAAATTGTCTTAAAATATGTATTGGTTGTAGTTTAATGTTCGTTTAGTTCTTTATTAAAATGGTAAGAAGGGTTTCTTAATTATAATTAAATTTGTATGTATATTTTCCGATATCCCGTATAGTGCAATGTATAAGAATCTGAAAAACTCTATTTTTCAAATTTAATATCTCCGGAACTATATTGTTCATAAATTTCGTTTTGCTACCAATCAATGCAGAAGTATTTACATAATAATCTGTCTAAATTTCAAAAAGTTCCTAAGAAAACCCCCATTTGGCTGAACAACTACCTTAAGCTCTTATTTATCTGGAACCTAAAACACGTGATTATTTATAATTCCTGAGATCTCCACTAGTTTCGCTTCAATCGATATTCAAAGCTTTTAACAATCTTTTCTCAATTCAACGATTAATTAAAATTCATTAAGGTTCCATAAACGAGCAAGATAGAAAAATTAATTCATACAAACATTTGTCTTTAATGAAGACATGTCTGCAAATTCGTTTTGATCTTATTTCGCCCCGGGATTACATTTTTCTCATCAAAAGCGGTGTTGGATGAGTTAAAGGCAAAGTGATGTTAATTAAGAATATAAAACAAAATTAATATGAAAAAAAAACATTTTATATTAATAAAGACATCTTGCAATTTTTAGATAGATGGCATGTTGATATTTAATCAGCCTCTATAAGGAGCAAGAATTTATATAGATATATATACCTATGGCTATATATATTTCATTTTATTTTAATTAATATCTCTTCAAAGACTTTCCAAGATTTCTTAACAAAAAAATAAAAGTCCGCATCTCTAACGTTAAGCAAGATTAAATCGGATTGAATTGAATAGGGCGGGACATTGGGCTTAGAATATACAGGAAAGGGACTGAATAGAATAGAGAGATTTATAATTAAAAATCATACTACAGTTGAATCTCTAGCTTGAAAGAAGGATATTTTTTATAAGCTTTTTTTTATCATTTTTTAGTTTGAGATTACAGTTGGAATAAAAAATTGAAAAATGAAATAAATAAATGAAATTGGAAGTTTCTTTTTGCCAAGAGTAGCAAAATTAATTTTTATAAATTGAAGGAGACAATAAAAGAATGTCTTCTGCTGGAAAATTAAATTTTTAATTTATTTATA
Source organism: Forficula auricularia (assembly GCA_024734495.1). Taxonomy (NCBI): domain Eukaryota; kingdom Metazoa; phylum Arthropoda; class Insecta; order Dermaptera; family Forficulidae; genus Forficula; species Forficula auricularia. Next base: position 44,034,417 of record JALMQS010000099.1, on the reverse strand, counting down.
ACGAGACTATAGTTTCGAGGGCTTTGCCCTCCTCATCAGTGTATTACAATTGATTCACAGGAATTAATGTATGAAAGTGAGATTTAGAATGTTACAATTTACAAATTAAAAAGTTTATCATAAAGAGAAACAAAGAGGTTGTCCTCTGCTTGTTGAAAATAAACATAGACATATACCTATAGGTACATCAAATATAAAATTTGTTTACAGAGTGATTTATCGGTTATCTTTATAACTCTTATAACTCTATTATTTTAAGTCAGAGAGAAAAACTCTTCCTATTTAATTTTATGATATATTATTGTCTATCTACGCACCATATACATTTGTATACAGGGTGCTCCGTTTAAGCGCAACAATATGTAACTTTATATTTCTAAATGGGACACCCTATATATATTTATTTATTTTAATAGTAAATTAGATTCCCTTTAAAAAAGTTTTAAGTAATAAGGGGTCTAAAATTATAAATTAAGAAGTTATTTACGTTCATAAAAAATATTAGTTCATAGTTTAAAAAACCATAATTTAATACATAATTTTGATACTTTTTTATTAATTAAGTTCTTAATTTATAATTTTAGACCCCTTATTACTTAATACTTTTTTAAATGGAATCTAATTTACTATCAAAATAAATAAATATATATATTGGTTCTTCCATTAAGAAATAAAAAGTTACATATTGTTGCGCTTAAACGGACAACCCTGTATACAAATGCATATGGTACGTAGTTAGACAATAATATATCATATAAATTATATTTGAAGAGTTTTTCCCTCTGACTTAAAATAAAAGAGTTATAAGAGTTATAAAGAGAGGACAGACCGATGAATCACCCTGTATACAAATGTATTTGTTTGAGACTATAGATTCAAAGGATTGGCCTTCATCATCAGTCTTTTTAATTAGAAACATAATGAGGCATATAATATATTTTATTTTCTGAATTTCTGCACTTTTCAATCAAAATTTCTGAAGATAGAAAGTCCAAAATCTAAACAGTTCTCTGTTAACAATAATTTGCTTAAAATATTCATTTTATTAGAGGAAAAATATAAAAGAAAGAATTTTATTTTTTCGTATTTAAATTCTTTGCCCTTTTTTTTGTTCTCAAAGCTGATTTGCATATATGTTTTTATTTAAAAAAGAAAAAAAAATAGGCGAAACAATCTGTTATTTTTTTATAAGCAAGAGCTACTACCTCTTTGTGATTACGGCTGGATGAAGAAAAAAAATCAAATGACAAAAAATAATAAAAGAAAAAAAAGACAGGGTGGGAAAAAAATATTAGGCTAGGATTATTAATTAATGCAAAGAGATTCGTTTTAACAGAGGGAAAAAATTATAAAAATGAATTAAATACGTAAAAGCAGGTACCTATTAACCGGGCATCGAGGATTTCAGGAAAGGTATAAGTATCGAAGACTGGATATTTATAAAAAATAAACTAATAGATATATCCACGTAATGTTCTTAATGAGGTATTATTTGCCGAATTAACTAAAAAAAAAAAATAAAAAATAGTACCATTGGTATAACAATCAAAAATATTTATTCTCAATAGTTTTTTAGGTAAAAGTATTGAAGAGCGGAAATTTTCTAGAATTAAAAATACTATAATCATATATATGAAACAATTGATTTGTTAGGGACTATAGTTTCGAACGTTTGGCCTTTATCATCAGTTTTTTTAATTAGAAATATTTTATTTGGTATTTCAAATGGGTTGAATTACCTACTTGGATGTTGTTAAATTTGTTTTATCGTAATAAAGTAATAACTAAAATATAATAAAATAAAATAGTATACTGGTCACTCAACACACGAATTTATTTCCATCAAGCAGAGGACAACCTTATTGAGTTCTTTCTCTGAATCATCCACTCACCTACTCTCGGTAAACTAAATCTGTACGATTTGAGCATAATTTTTGTTATTAAGAGTAAATCAAAGAGAGTTTTGTATATTTAAGTAGACTTACTATAATATTTTTTTCTATAACCTGGACAATTGCGAGATTTTATTCGAAATAAAAAAAAAATGAGCAACTTCTAAATGATTTTGCAAAGAGAGAATTATATTCAACAAGGTAAAAAAGTTTAAAAAATTTTAAGAGGTCGCTCAAGATTCTTAAAAATTTCCAAAATGGTAGAAAATTGAATTTTTTTCTCGTAAGGCCTAAGGCCAAACCGGAAATAAAATAAACTGCAACGGATCGTTGCTAAACTTTATCCAAATTCATTTGAAATATTAATATATGTTTGTTCCTTTATTATTAATCAGATATCACTCAAGCTTGAGTTGTTTACCAAAAAAGAATTTAGTCTTTTTGATTTTAAGTCGATTCTTCCACGTTTTCAGTAGAGGTTTCCATTAATAGTCAAAACATCAAAAATAGAATGCAATAAGGTTATTCCTCTAGTATTAGATAAGAATCGATCGTTATTTTTGATTTTAAGTCGAGACCTCCATGTCTTCGGCAATGGTTATCAATAATAATCGAAACGTCAAAAATCCAATATAGAATGGATATTTCTCAAGTATTAGATGAGAATCAATCGCTATTTTTGGTTTAAAGTCGATTCCTCTATGTCTTCTGCAAAGGTAAGGGATAAGAAAACAACGCAGTTGCTATGGTTATGGTATATGCTTTGCATTGGATAAAGTAAAAATATTTAAATTGAAAATCTTGAATAGAAAAAACTAAAAAAAGATTTCCATTTTAATGATAAAGTAGTTATTGATTTATTTTAATTAGATAATATAAAATTTTTAAATAATATTAAATTCATATAGCGTTATTTAAATAATTCTCAGCTTTAAAAACTAAAGATAGTAATTTTATACACATTTTGATTTTCAATATTAATATATTCAAGAAAATAATGGTGTTATACAATTATATATTATATATAATATATAAGAGCCTAGATTAATTTGTAACAACGCTCTGAGAGTGCTGCCGACAGGGAGCGCTGATGCCGTCGGTATATTTGCGGCAAATTTGAAATATAATTTTAATTGTAATTTGAAATGAAAGACTCCAATTGATTTTAAATTAAGAAACATTAAATATATTGATAATTATTCCTCCCCCCCGCCCCCCTCACCACTCAAAAATTAAATATTCAATTCGCTTTTCTTTGCGCACAGAAAAATAAATTATTTGTTTTATATTTTATATATTATTTGTTTATTTTTTAATAATTTGCCACTTTTTTATAATTTTTTAAAAATCTAAATTTTGTTATTCTTATTTTTGGATTTTTACAAAATTGAACGACTTAAGACACGCATGCCCGGAGTTTATCATGGCAATACTGGAGAGAGCAGCCTGTCATATCATACAAACAACACCTGATCTCTTTTAAATATTTGGAGCCTTATATCCATTATCGAATTTTAAAAAAATGATATAATATAATTCTCCTCCTCACACAATCCCACTTATTTAAATAAATCTATCTCCACACAAAAAATATCACAATGCTGTAGATTATAGAAAAAAAATACTTCCAGATTCATATCTAGAGCCTCATTTCTGTAGCTGTGTCAGGACTAAAATGAGGCGAAACTTTTAAGAGACTATGTATTTTCGGGAGTTTACAGGTATACATTTGGAGTGTGGTGTTTTATGAGGAATACAATTTTTGGACCGAGACGCCGCCCGCCAGGCCACCAGCCCGGAGGGCCGAGTATCGAGGGCGTGCCGAAGGCACGCACGAAAAGCTCGTTAATAATAGCCAGTATTTATGGAATGTGATTTTTCAAGGGGGATAACATTTTTGGCCGTATTTTATTAACTCTATTATTTTATCTATCTCGCTTAAAAATAACTACTTGAGGGACAAATTTGTTTTTGTTTGTAGTTAATAAAGAGAGAAGGGACGAATGAATTTTTGGAATTTTTTCATAATTTTAATTAAGTGAATGGACGCTTGCTTAAGCCTAAAAATGCGCCTGCATATTTTCCCATCAAACCCCTTAATTGTTCAAGTTAATCGATTAAATTTCGATATATTTTTAAATACCTTAGATTCTCTTTTAATCGTACTTTATAAGATAAATTGACCCTAAAGTACTAAGTAATAAGTTTATCTGAAGAATACAGACAAATTCAACAAATAAATCAGACTAACTTTATGACCCTCCAACCCATACTTCTCATCTAAAATCCATTTATTTGCTTTCACACCACTTTACTTTCGACACTAAAGTTTTATATTTTCAACAAGTTTGAACCAAAAAAAAAAAAAAAAAAA
>JALMQS010000099.1:44004563-44030141 GCA_024734495.1 Forficula auricularia | reverse complement strand
AAAAAAATCCTTTGAAAACAAATAAAATATAAATTTATATGTTGAAAAAAGGCGCGTCAATACTTTGTTTTAAAAAGTTTAATCTTTTAGTTGAAAACACAAAATGGAAAAAAAAATTAGAAAATTTTTATTAATATAAAAAAATGTAGTAATTACTCAAGTAAATGATGGAAAGAAATCCCAGATATCATATAACTATTTTATGATCTGAATAAAAGTAAAATAAAAAAAGAAAGATTTTTTTAGATTATACTATAAAATAATGGTTTATAAAATTTTTACATAATACTTGCAAAAGCAAAAATTTATATAAAAGACTCGTTAATAATTTACTACTACCCTTAATAGTGACTTAAAAATTTATTAGCTAATAAACTATATAAACTCTTCTTTAATATTTAATATATTTTACTATTCTAACCTCTTGCATCATTTAGTTGTCTATATAAAAGGCGTTAACGAAATATTACATTTTTTTGTACATTTTTATGGGTATTTATTTTTTGCAATCTTGATAAGAGAGTTTGAATACTTTGGACATATGAAAACCAAAGAATAGGTAATGGAAATAAATGATGTATTAATTTACAATTGAAGTGGCTAAATTGATAATTTTATTTCCATTACATTAATACAAATAAGAACGTATTAAAAAATCTTGATTTCAAGAATTTAAGATTTTTAAAGATCTAAAAAAGTTTTTTATGAATTTCTACTTTGAATATATTCCTAATTTTCCCTTAAATTTTATACTTTTGGCTTTAGAGGTTGACTAAAACGTAACAACAAAGATTTTTAAATTTATTTTTAGAGTACTATTTCAATGCTTTTTTAACTTTCAGAAGCTCTCAAAAATACTAGATTAAGTGGAAGTATTCGTTTGAGTTAAAAAAAAAGCCGGCTACAAATTTTCATTTTAAATCACGTTTAAAAGACATATCCAATTTTTTTATCGTTTCTGTGCTTAGCGCATCGGATTTGGCCTGGACTATGGAAGAAACTATCTCCTTTAAGTGATAGATATATATCTTACGCTTGCAGACATTTATCCTCCTCTGTAGTAACGTCTTGAAACCCCATTTACGTCTTAGACTTAAATGAAAAGTGAATTAAATGACAATCACAAATGGAATTCTACGATTTATTGACAATAATTGAGAATTAAATTTCTATAAGTGGATTAATGTCTATTAACAAAACAAGTTTGCGAAATATGTGACTTTATTTTAAAGTAGTTCCTTAGTTTTGATTATACCAATAATAATAATAATAATAATAATTAGCATCAAGAAAACTATTGAGAAATTTCTCAAGTCGTTTTCATCTCTTTAAAAGATCTCTAACACTACTTCTCTTCATCATAACTTCTTAAAATATGATAGTTAAGAATTTCTTCTCCTTTTAACTTAATTCTCACCTAAGAATTACTACAAATGAGTCATTTTTATCCTTTCTGATTTTGAAATATTTATTCAATTTAAAATAAACTGTCGTTGTTAGACTTCATCCACAGCCATTTGAAATATTAATATGTTTATTCATGTATTATTAATCAGATTAAATGAATTTGTTCTTTAAAGTATGTACTTGATCAGTATAGAGCAGTGCTAATCTATGGGTCGCAACTTCATTTCGGGGCGCGAAACTGAATATTGGGGTCGCGAAACATAAGGCAACAATGACAATGAGAAAATTATAATGCCCAACGGCCAACAATTAATGTTTAGTGAATCGAGGTATATCTGTCATTGAATTTCCAATAATATGTGAAATTTCTATTTTGTATTAGATATACTATTTATTTATGCGAAGCTATGACGTTCTCAGTCAGCATCAAATTTGTAAACTTCAGTTTGACTCTTTATTTAATAAGAAACAAGCAAATCCATTTCATTATTATTTAGATTTAATAATTGTTATTAGTTTTTTAATAAATAATAAAATTATTATAATAGGTATGATAATAAAACTACCTTCATTATAAATTTATTTATGATATGGTGGTAAAAATTATGGTTTATACTTACCATATATCTATATATAATATGTTGTCGCAAAAATTTCTCAGTCAAAAATAAAAAAGTACTAGAATAAAGTACTAATGTTTGTGGGCCGATATGTATCAAAAACCAAACAGCACTTTATTTTGTTAAAGTAATCCAATTTCATTTCATAATTAGTAGAGATTGTGGTGTTGGTGCAGGGTGAAACATCTTTAATAAAGATAAGAGTAAATAAATATTATATTTAATATTCATTTACTATGAGTTAAGGATTCTTGGTCACTTGTTTCACATTAAAATTAAAAAATTATTAAAAGATAAGTTAAATTAGTTATTTTCTGTACTTCCTGAAGATGGGTTGATAGCCCGAAATATATATATTGAAAAATTTTTTACATCTTTTAATATTTTTTTAATTTTAATGTGAAACAAGTGACCAAGAATCCTTAACTCATAGTAAATGAATATTAAATATAATTTCATTTCAATCTGATGAACGATATGGAAAAAAGGGGTAACATTCTACTAAATGAAAAAATAGCACTTTTTGCCCTTTGGACGAGACCCCATGTAATGTTTGGCAAAACCAACAGGTCCCAAAATTCAACCTAATTGAATACATCAATTTGTGACTTTGATTGAGATCATGAGTTCTGTAGTCTTTACCTGAGGACCATTGGCGTGAGACCGATTACAATATTTGACCCATCTGCTTCGCATTTATGGATAAAGTAAAAAATAACTTTATTTTATTCTCAAATATCATTTGCTTAATTCCAAATTTAAATTTGAGAATTCTTTTTATTACTCTCTTTTTTCATATTTATCAAAAAGTTTCAATATAATAAAAATACATTGCTTCATGCTCACATACTATATTTCTAAATATGAAATTAAATATGAATTAGGTAATAACATTATTTATACAAGAACATTTCAAAATATTCAACTCCATTCGCATATTATTAAAATGAATATATTTTTGGGGAATAACCAACGTAAAAGAAAGGACAGAAGAAGAAACACTCGTACTGGTTGGTTATGTTTCTATTTTATTAATGCCCTTATAAATAAAAAATAAAGGGGAGTTGAAAAAGGCGATGTATATGGGTATAAAAGTAACGTGATGCTATCTAATAAATTAAAATCAGTATCGCTATCAAAACACACATAACAGGAAAATGAACATTTTTTTTTCATTTTAATATAAATAATTCGCATATATTGTATATATGATTATTTTAAACATCCCCTCAGCAGGGTTTTATTTTTGGATCTCTTGAATTTTTTTCTTTATGAAAATATTTGTTTAACGAGAAACACTAAAATGAAATTTAAACCAAGTATGTGAATGTGTATTTGGATTTTAGATATATTTACTTAGCCAAACCGAGGCTCTTGTAAGGTAATAAAAATTAACTTTAAAGATAAATTTAAATCAATGTTTCCGTGCTTTTTATGAGGAATAGGGAAGAATATCATTCTAATATAAGTAAATGGCATTTTAATTAAGAAATTTGTAGTTTAAATGAAATGTTATGAAAACATTCAGTTTCTACACTGGGCCGGCGAGTCGACTAGAAATGCCAAAAGGATTTAATTTTTTCCTCATCACATATTCAATTAAATCTATTGAAATTTCATATCTCTGAAATATTTTCTTTTATCTTTTATATAAAATAGTTTATATTAGAATATTTTCATTTTAAAGAGTAGTTTATTTGAAGTCTTATTTGAAAAAACGCAAATTACTATTTTGAAATAATTTTTAAAAATATGAAATTAATAAATATTATAAAACAATCGATTATTAATAATTATATACAATTTTGAACGAAATGGATTTATCAGTTTTTAAGAAAATGGTAAAAAGCTAGAAAACCATAACAAATGACTCGCTGACAAATGAATTGCGACCCATCCTCTTGATAATACAGGTAAAAAAAAATATAAATGAGAGAGAAAACTATCTTAATTTATCGATTTCATCTATCTGAAAATTCACAGTATGTCTATTATATAAGAAAATCGCATTTTGATTAAGAATTTTGTAGTTTAAAAGAAATTGTATGAAAAGATTCAATTTCTTCTCTCCGGGAGTGAATCAACATGAAATGGCAGTTTTATTTTATTTCTCATTAGATATTTATTCAAATCAATTGAAATTTCATATCTCTGTTTTATTTTCATTTATCTCTTATTGCAAATAATTATTATTAGGAAATTTCTATTTTAAAGGGTAGTTTATTTGAAGTCCAATTTGAAAAAAACGCTAAAACTCTGTTGAATTTTTTTTTAAAGATGAAATTAATAAATATTATAAGACAATTAATTATAAATCTTTTAATTTAATTTTGAACGAAAGATGCAGTACTTTTAGAGAAAATGGTCAAAAACCATTTGAACCGTCTAAAAAACTGTTTTTTGAAAGCACGAGATGCCATTGACAAAAGTTAAAAAAGTCATATGAAACGAAACATTGACTTATGACATGGAGCTGAATTTTAAAATGTTTCTAGAACGGCCTTTCATAGACGGTTTTTGGGGTTTTTGACCATTTTCTCAAAAAGTACTGCATCGATTTCGTTCAAAATTGAATTAAATTATTAATAATTAATTGTTTTTTAATATCTATTAATTTCATATTTATAAAAAAAGATTTCAACGGAATTATTAGGATTTTTTCAAATTGGACTTCAAATAAACTACCCTCCGATGATTATTTAAATATCTAGAGAGGATAAAGAAAAGTAAACATTATTTTAGAAAAATAAAAGCGGTTTTAGATAAGGATTGTTTTTAGACATTTCTCACATATTAACTTTTCTGATGGAAATTAAATGTACTTTAATAAGGTCCTCATTTAAATTTGTTTACCGCAAAGGGTTAGGCAGTAATGGTGAAATTTAAGTGGAAAATTGGATAATATAATCAATTCGGAATAAGAGTGAATTTTCTAAAATTCCCCAAATTCTTGAGTGTGTTTCAGATTCTACACTCACACACACATACACAGGGTACCTTTTACCTGACATTGAACATTCTAATCAAATTAAAATAAATATTTTTAATTAAAGGTTTTGTTCTATTTAATGCAATTTATTTGAATTTGGATATTAAAATGCTGATTTTATTTTTTGTTTTTATTCCATGATCTGTATTCTTGATAAAGTTATAAATTATATAATACGATGACATATTTAGAAAATATAGACGAACTTTAACACGTACTTGATAAAACAACTGATTGTCTTCATTTTTCCTTTATCAATTATTAAACGACTTTTTACTTTACAGTTAAAGTTCACTCGCTCCCATTTGATTATGTCTCGCATCTGGCTACTTGTTTTAACCTATATTACTGTAATTTACGGTTGTGATCAAAATTTCCAGCCGTTGGTCCAAATCAGACAAGGGAAATTGAAGGGAATTCGGAGATTGACAACTTATGGATTATCTTCTCCAGTTTGTTATGATAGCTTCAAGGGAATTCCATACGCCAAGCCTCCACTAGGCAAAAATGCATTCAAAGTAAATCATATTTATTTTACCTATTTTTGTACTTAATAATAATTTTTAACTTTACTATTCGAAGTATAGAGAAATATTTTAATTCACTAGAGCAAAATGCATTTAAAGTAAATACTTTTTGCTGTATTTTTGTAATTAATACATTTTTTTTACTCACTATTCAATGTAAAAATACACGGAAATATTTTAATCGTGTTCACTAGGTAAAAATGCAATCAAAGTAAATTCTATTTATTTTTAATTAATAGAGATTGTGGTGTTGGTGCAAGATAATAACGATAAAAGTAAATAAATATTATATGAAATATTCATTTACTATGAGTTATTATCTTGGCCTATGAATCTTAACTCATAGCGAATGAATATTTCATATAATATTTATTTACTTTTATCTTTATCTATTTATTTTACCTATTTTTGTACTTAATAATAATTTTTAACTCTAGTATTCAAAGTATAGTGAAATATTTTAATCGTATCCACTAGAGTAAAATGCACTTAAAGTAAATACTTTTTACTGTATTTTTGTAATTAATAAAATTTTTTTACTCACTATTCAAAGTAAAAATACTCGAACATATTTTAGTCGTGTTCACTATGCAAAAACTCAATCAAAGTAAATTCTATTTATTTGACCTATGTTTGTATTTAATATTTTTTTTTTTTTTTTTTTTTTATACCCAAAATATTTTATGAAGAAATATTTTAATCGTGTTCAATGTGCAAAAATGCATTTAAAGTAAATCCTATTTATTTTACCTAATTATTTTTGTATTTAATGAAAAAAAAAATACTTTACCATTCAAAGTATCGCGAAATAATTTAATCATGATTGAAAAAATTATTTATTTATTTTTTTTTGCATATCTCAAAAACGGCTAAACTATTTTGATAAAAAATAAAATAAAATAACGTTAAGCAAATTCATTGCATTTCGGTATACAATAAAATCTTGTATAGTGAAATTTATATTTTTACGAGATATTAATTATTTTGTTAAAATGTCTGTTAGTGGGTTATCAAATTTTATATTTTGCTCTAGCCCAATAACAGATGAAGTTATCAAAACCAAATTTTATATCCAAATGTTTTAAATTGAGATAAAAATTTAATTAGATTTTGCTTGAAATCAGGCCAAAAATTAGGGCAGTGAGAGTTTTTAAAAATTTATAAACTTTGCTCGATTCAGACCAAATTTGACAGAGTTATTTTTTAGTTTAAAGTTTAGTAATTGCTCAAAAAGTGCTTATTAAATTTTGATAAAAAAATCAGTAGAACCAGACCTACAAAAAAGTATTATTTGGTAAATTACTTTAAAAATTATTATATTACTTATTGAAGGAGACAATAAAAGACTGTGTCTTCTGCTGGAATTATAAATTTTTAATTTATTTATAACAAATTAAAGACACACTTTTTGATTGTCTCCTTCAATATAGAAAAATTCTGCTACTCTCGGTGATTATAAAAATATTGTGTTCTCTATCTAAAAAATTAATATGAATTTCAAAAAATGTATTACATACATTACATTTCTACTCCTTACCACTTACTACCCCTGAGTCGAAACCTGAAATCGATTTTTCAGCCAGTCTTACCGAGCTAATTTTCTTGAAATTTTGCACTCCAAATTCTATAGACTTCACAATCTATATATATAAAATTAAGGTTTTTTCTGTACATTGCTCCAAATCACGCCAAATTTTAGTTGCACACGTTTCAAGCAAAGTTATGAACGAAAACACCTTCAACAAAATTCCTGCATGCCTGTCTGTCTGTCTGTCGGTATGTCTGTCTGTCTGTATGTGTGTTTCTGTCGTTTCCGAAAAGTTGCTCACGATTCACGTAAAAACGGCTGAAGGGATTATTATGAAATTTCATATTTACATCAGATGTCTTCTTGCTTACGTTTTTCCCTATATAACGTTTTGATATTTTGACCCCAGACGGGGGCTTGGGGCGGCGCACGAATGAAAATTATCAAATAACTCCTAAACTTTTAACGCTACAACAAATTTTATAATAAACAAAGTTGTAGGGGATGTGATTTCTGACAACTTTTGTTTAAAAAAATTTTCCCAAAAAACCACCAAAAGGGGGGAGGGTGAAAAATGTAAATTCTTGCCCTTGGAGCAAACTCAATCAAATTTTGTATACATAATCTCTGGTCCTCTAGAGAGTTAGAAATGCAAAAACTAACCACCCAAAATGGGGGGGGGGGCAAAAATGAAAATTCTTACCCTTATAACCAACTTAACCAAATTTTGTAAATAGAATCTGTGGGTCACTAGAGTGGGGGGTGCAGGGTGGAGTGGAGGGTTTAGGTGAAGGCCCAGAGGCGTAATGGGGGTGGGCTCAAGTGAGGGTCCAGAGGCGTAGTGGGGTGGGGTTCAGGTAAGGGTCCAGAGACGTAGTGGGGTGGTGCGAGGGCTGGGGTGCGTGGTGGTGGGGTGGGGGCGGTGGGTGGGATCGGGTGCGGGGGTCGGGAGGTGCCGGGTGGGGTTCGGGGTGTGGGTGTGGGGGGGAGTGGGGTTCGTGGGTTGGGGGCCCATGGTAGCTAGTTAGGTATAAGATTTAAAGATAAAAGTTAATGTTTTACAAACTCTCTCTACATTCAATGAACTGCTTAATAAAAAATGATCTACTTAATGTTATTTTCAGTCTCCGTTACCAGCTGAGCCTTGGGATGGAATAAGAGATGCATCTAATGAAGGGAATATCTGTCTGCAATTGAAAGGAGGGATCAAAGGGAATATCGATTGTCTCTTTCTAAATGTTTATACCCCAGTACTAGAGGTAAGAATAAAAACATTAACTACTGTGTAATATATGCGGATGATTTAATAATATATTATTAACTTATTTCAAAATAAGATTTCACAATTACTCTATTCTATCAGAATAAAGCGAAAAACCTTGATTTCGATATGATTATTACATAAAGATAATAAAATTATAAGAATTAATTAGATGTAACATGTAACAAATCAGAGGAAAAAAAGAAACAATTTAATTGTATCTAATACTGATTATGGAACTGAACAATAATACCTAATGATAAGAATTAATGTTTTCAGTAATGTAATATTAATTATAAATTAATAACTAAAGAATTAAAAAAAAAAAAAAAGAAAAATTATAAGGCCAAATTTTAACCGTTTTCGACTTCTCTTACTACCCCTTAAACTATATGGCCGTCAAGCTATGGGACGCATGACTATCCCCACATTAACAATCCTCTAGTTCCAAAAAGATCACAGAGAATACTAGAACTTTGTTTTTTACCAAGTTTTGTAACTGTTTTTAAAAACTTAACTAATGTGCCTTGTGCATTCTTGCCAAATGCTTTTTCAAATTCCTGGCATTTATTTTTACCACTTGGAAATATTTTTTCTATTTTATTTGAATTTCAAAGGACTTATTCAAAAGTACCCCATTCGATGTGATAAAAATAAAATATTAACCCATTTTTTGAGCCCTATTTTTTTGATTTTGACAATTAACTTAGGGTGATCATACCCCCCGGATTAAAGCCCCGTGTCCCGTATTAATATATGTTTCGGAAAATTTCCCGAATTAGATAATTCATCATATGTGAATATTATAATATTCGATTATATTTTACTAGAGAGTCTCTGCGTACATAACTAAATGAACGCACAGTCACCAGACACATATTATACTATCAATAATTATTTTACTCTATTTTCATGTTTCATTATAGTTTTTCATTTAAATGTGTTTTGGAAAAAAAAAAAAAAAAATTTTTTTATTAATGGGATGAGGAGGGAGGGTTGACCCAATATCCCGGATTGGACCGCGGAAAAAATGCTCACCCTAAATTAACTATTAGATCATTAAACTCTAACTACATCCCAAGCTTTATTAGAACAGTAAAAAAATAATTTTGCCAACTAAATCGGTCAAATACAAAACTGTGCTTTGGAAACACCTACTTAGACTTCTCTCCGTGTATCTTTACGTCTGACATAGGGTACCACGACATTTCAGCCCCCGACAAAATATCCCCGACAAAACATCCCCCGACAAAATATCCCCCGACATAATATTTTATGACAAAATATTGGCTGGTTCGGTTTTCAATGTGTGTTTGATTAGAAAAAAAATGTGAGCCCGAAACACACCCCTCCCGACGATTTGCTGTTCGGTTTTCAATATGTGTTTGATTAGGAAAAAATGGGAGCCCGAAACACACCCCACCCGGACTAAACTTTCGGAGGTTCGGTTAATATATATTCAGTTCGGCTCGGTTGGGTTCGTATAGCTCGTTTTCGGGCTGACATTTAGAGGGTTCAGTTGGCTGACGTCAGTCTAAATGCCAGCCCGAAAAAGAGCTATACGAACCCAACCGAGCCGAACTGAATATATATTAACCGAACCGGAGTCGATTTGCATTACTCATAAGATTCACGAGGGGAAGGGCTATTTTGTCATGAGATATTTTGTCTGAAGGATATTTTGTCGGGGGATGTTTTGTCGGGGGCTGAAATGTCGCGGAATTCCGACATAGCATTTCTTCTTCTTAAATTCTTCCTTAAATTTCACTTTCACTGATTCTATCATGGATTTATGATTCTATCTACCAATTTATTATTGGATTCTCCTTTTTCATTTTTAGTGATGAAATATTTAAAAAAATCTATAAATATTTATTTTTGATAACCTAATTGTCCCCATAATTATGAAAGTGGTCTTATTCATTGATTGTTATCTTCGAGATATTTAAAGTTTTATAAAATAAACAAGATTTCAATTCTGGATAATTAAACAACTAGAAATTCACTTAACGGTTCAATTGTATGCGATTTTTCAAAACTGACATCTTATTAATGTACTTTATTTAAATGAATCACTTTCATAATTATGGGCACAATTACAAAAATAATTTTTTGAAAAACTTGTTCTCATTCCTTTAGATTAGATCATAAAAAATGTATTCCAGTACTACATTACAAAATCTTAAAAGATAAATAATTCAAACAATGTATGTTTTTTTTGTATTCCAGTACTACATTACAAAATCTTAAAAGATAAATAATTCAAATAATGTATGTTTTTTGCAGGGGTGCCCATCCCCTCTTAGTCTCATGACTCATCCCTCAGTTTCATGAAAAGTAACCTCTTCCTCCTCCTTGTAGGTAAATTATATTTTATTTACTTCTATCAAATTAGAAGAAGAGGTTTTTATTACCGTTTGTTGGAGTAAATTGACCGTTTGAAACAATTTTCAGGGCCCCCCCCCCCCATCTCAGAAATTTCAAAGGCGCACCTTCGTCTTATCCCACCCACCACTGTGGGCACCCTTGATTTTTGTATTTATTACCAAAGTTTTTTTTATTTATATCAAAAGTAGGTATATAAATTTCCTTAGCTGATGATGAATACTAACTGAAAGAGAAGCACTAATTTAAATAAAAAAATAAAATTTCTAAAAATACAAAATTTTTTTTTGATTTATCTACATTTTTGTAAGTGATATCGTTACTACTTTTGAAAGAGTAGTTAGGAGCCTGTCGGAATGACAAAATAATTAGCTGATAACGTTGCTAAATTCAGATGATGATATTGTGATTTTTGGTGAGTTATGGCTTGATATATACTAGAAAGGATTGTGGCTAGATACTAGTAATAATCTGAATATCCTGCAGGATTTCTGCCAAGGAAGATAATACAAGTGAATGTTGATAAAACAAAGGCCGTTGTTTTTAAATAGGGTGATAAAAAAGACTATTAGGTCATTTCACATGCTTCGACAGAGGATAATAGAGACCGACGGGTGAACCGCGATTGAAAGTGCAAGTGGAAGTAGATGTACACGATTTCAGGTCGCGGTTCACCCCTGGATAGAGACTATTCGGTCATTCTCCTATATAACGACATTTCAAAAGTCTTCGCTATCTTTTTCTAGCTTCAAATACTGAATATATATGTATAATCTTTTAAAGAGAAGTTTTCATATAGTACTGCTCAAACTAGATTTTTTTTTTTGTTTTAAAAGCCAGAACAAAGTGAACCCCTGCCGGTGATTGTTTATATCCATGGCGGTGGATTCATAGAATTGAGTGGAAATGAAGCTGCTTATGGTCCTCAATTTTTACTCCAAAAGAAAGTCATTCTGGTTACTTTGAATTACCGCCTAGGGATATTTGGTAAAACACTTTCATTTTTTTTAATATCTGTAAATCTTCTAAATGACTAATATTTTCTGTTGAAAGGCTTTTTGAGCTTAGGCACACCGGAATATCCCGGAAATGTAGGCCTGAAAGATCAACGACTAGCAATTAAATGGGTTTATGATAATATCGCAAAATTCAATGGTAATCCGGAAGATATAACTCTGATGGGACATAGTGCTGGTGCTATGTCTACTCATTTACAAGTTTTGACTCCGAGTTCAAAATATTTCAAGGTCTTTTTATTATTTTTCTATATTATTATTATTAATTTTACTATATTTCACATTGTGTGGCAAATATCTTTTTGTAGCGTGCCATTCTTTTAAGCGGAAGTGTCTGGAGTGCATTTGGTTTTAGGAAATCTTCACGTAATGTTGCTTTAGAAGCCGCTCGAGGATTGAACTGCTCTGACAATTCAGATGAGGAAATCATCAAATGTTTTGAAAATATTTTAACCCATCCATATTCTACTAATTTGGTAATATGTTAATTTTTTTAATATCTATATTGGCTTATATGAAACCAAACTGAAATCTTTTAATATAAATTGCGATCAATTAACATTTAGGGATTTTAATGATTAAAACATATTAAAAGCTTTTGATATAAGCCCATTAGATGCATTGTAAAATTTATTTTTTAATAAACATACAAATATTCACAACGTTTAAATCATCTGTGATTGAAACGTCATGTACCTATTTGGTTTGTTTATTAATAAATATACATAACACTGTATAATGTGGTATATATCGAAAAGTTAATAAAAAAATTATTCAACCATCAAAAACCTTTAATCAATTTTTTAAAATATGAACTGCAATGGCTTTTTTAAGAAAATCCCTAGAGGCTGTCATCTCCTAAATATGAATACATAATTTTTATTATATGTCAAAAGGGTTGTATTCACCCCATCGGGAATCAAACCCGGGAGGAAAAAATTGCAATCAATTCAATTAATGGGGTGAGTAAGTAACTATAACCCTTCTGACATGTATTAAAAATTATTTCAGCTCGAATTTAATAGATCCCAATCTGATTCCTTAAAAATTTTAAGTTTGCTACTATCTTGGAAAAGATTAAGAATCATTAATTGAAATTAATATTAAACATAATAATTGGTTATATACCAGTATTAATATATTATATAAATTAAAATATATTATTAAAAATAATTGAAAATAAAGTGCTTCATTTTCTTTTATGAATTTTAAATTATTACTCGATATTTGATCTGAAAGTTTCTTTCGTATTCTATTATCAATCATGAATTAGAAAAGTATTTTAAAATTTATTCAAGTTTTCTTCAAATTTGGAGATTTTAATTCTAGTTTTAAATTTTGGAATACCCTAGATAATTATAATTATAATTTTTAAAAATTTTCACCTACTAAAGCTTAAAAAAGAAAGAAAATAACTTTTAACATTTGAAATATGGCTGAAAAATTGCTAAAAAATAGTTTTACATCGTAGTAAATAATGATATACGATATATGTTTCTATAGCAGTGGCGGGCGGTGACTTTTCAGCTAGGGGATGATGTTCCATAAAAAACTTTTCATTTTTTTTAAATTGTATTATATTCTTGGCTCTTTTTGTAAAATTCATCGATAACATATTTTTTTTTTCAAGTGAAATTATAAATACAGAGCGGATAGTCTAAATAGGAAATTTGAAAAATTATTTTCATATTCTTTAAATTTACTAATGTTAAAAAGTTCCATAAATTTTAAATTTACGATATCTCGAAGTCAATTTGTTGTTTTTACTGAAAAAGTTCCTAAAATTTTAGAATATTGAAATTCATTAGTCATTTTCATACCCTTCACACATTCAAGCATCTATTCTTTTTCTATTCAACTTTTCAGTCTTTATTTACTTTGTCTCACAAAAATATTCAAAATCGTCTTTATTTTCATCTAATAATTTGAAGGATGCGCCGCACGATACTGATGTATATATAATGATACTTTTCAAAATTTAGCTAGAAAGTTTTTGCTTTGGCTGAATTATAATTACTTAATTAATATTATTTTGATCAATTGAGTTATATATATAAGCCAAGATCAAATAGATACCTAAATGATAAGATGGACGATATATATATGGTATAATAAATTATTATAGGTATATTATATTTTTTTTATAGAATTATATTTTAGACATAAAAGATTTTTATCCTACAATTGAACCAAAAGGGACGACTGATGTTTTTATTGACGAAAGTCCGATTAAAATAATGAAAGAAGGGAAATTTCGAAAAGTTCCTATCCTTACCGGAATCACTTCGTTGGAATTTAAATTATTACTTCCAGGTTGTATAAAATTCAATTTTTTTTTTCTAATTGAGCTTATCGAATGGAAAAGAAAATAATTAAATTTTTTTCTCAATTCTTTTAATCTTTATTAGATATTGAGATCGTTCATCGAATGAAAAACCCATCTTTAATCTGGCCAAGACGGATCACGACGTGGATAGAAGAAAGAGAATTACCTAAAGATACAATTAACAAAATTGACGAGTTTTATTTCAAAAATTCAAAGAACGTTTCTTTGGAATTAGCCAGGAGTATAATTGATGTATTATCAATTCCAGGGTTTCCCATACTATGTTCCGCGGAACACTGGTGTTTCACGGAAAGTAAAAAAGTGTTCCGCGAAAGCTTAAAATGATTTTAATAACCGACTTCATTTTATATGAGAATTCAACTTGGAACTAATATTATGCTTAATATCAAGAAAATTTGAAATTTTACCTTACTATACAGTGAAACCCTTCTAATCTGAACTTCGGAAATCCGAAATCCCGTGAAATCCGAATGAGTTTTTTTTTTGACAAATTTAAGTTTGGGTAGGTGTTTTCTCGAACTCGAGGATAGGCCAAAGCTTCTTGCAAGATATCCACAATAAGTTCACAATTGTATTTATCCACGATTCTGTAACCCAGTAACGTCTTTTATTGTAACTTTCTTCAGCTTCTCAAGGATAGAAAGAGAACAATTTTCTTCAAAAAGATATCCAAATCACCAGCTTATGGCTAATCCGAACAGGCCACAGCCCCAATTAGTTCGGATTTGAGGGGTTTCACTGTATTTTTATGTGTTTTCTTGTCTTATTTTATTATGTTTTGAGCAAAATCCCAATATTGGTGACTGACTATTCATGAAATAGTAATTAATAAAGTAACTAGCCTGAATTCAATGCGAATTCACCCATGATATATTGTAGAAAGCTATTGGTGAACAACAGCTTTCTCCGCTTTCCCCTCAAATAAAATGTTTGCTATTCACCATACCGAGCGCCTCTAATAACACTTGCTGATTTCGCCAATATCTACCTATCTATATTATCACTACAAAATAAACAAGTGGTTCCGTTAAAATTCCAGGATTTATAAAGTGTTCCATAGTAGGAAAAGTTTGGGAAATCCTGATATATTTATTTTTTTATTTGTCTTGAATATTTATTTATTTATTTATTCATTTATATATTTTTAGATGATGTCGGATGTAGTTTTTCTTGCCAGCGCCTGGGAATCTATAGTTTATATGTCTCAAGCCAATCCGAAAGATAATTATTACTTCTACGAATTCTCATTTGAAGGAAAATTACAACGCAGAAGAAATACTATGATTAAAGGTAAGAAAATTTTTCAAATAAAAATAAATTTAGCCGCTCGGGGTTACCCATAGCTGCTCGCCATTTTTTCATTAAAAACCACCTTTAATATTAAAAAAGAAAAACAGCTTTTTTGATTACATTTAAAAAGAATTCGGAAATTCGCAGAATAGATTTATTTAGTTTTAAGAGTATATTGAGAGTAAATCTAACCAAACAGAAAGATATTGATACTAAGTTTAACTTTCTACTTACTACGAAGTCTGCTGTTTAACTACATTAGCTACTTACTACTTCATAAAGCTTAAACTTACACTCCATTAAAGTCACTCAACGGAAATATCCAGCCCATCTTAAACTAAAATTAAATTGGCTAACTTAAAATTCGATTTAATTCATAAATATTTTAAACATCGACAAAATGTATTTTAAAATTCACTTCACTTTATCATCATTCTTTGATCAGTTTAAATTACTAATAAAATAAGTTTAAACACTCAAATCTAGTACAACAATTTGAATCCGTTTTTCACCCAGTCATTGGCATTGGGTACCCATTTTTGTTCAAATGTCTTGAGAATCTAGTATTTTGGAAAAATATCTCAAAAATTTGGTATAATTATTAATTGGAAAATATCAGTAAATATCCTATTGAATATTAAATCAAATCAGTCATCGCCGATAACATAATATGGGGTAGGTATTTCACGTGAAGAGGACAACAAAAAAAATGTGATGTTCTGAAATTCGAACATATTCGGCCTAATTGTACTTCTAGAAGGAATGAATGTGAACACAATTTTTTTTTTTTGGTATGTGGTTTAGTTTTCAAGTTATGGACTTCTAAAGAATTGACTTTTTGGATTTTTTGGAAGCAATTTTTCGAATTAAACAAATTTATGGTATAATATGATGGCTTATATAGAAAATTTACTGTTATTTTTAATTATGAAATCAGATTTTAAATTGAATAAGTATGAACGAATTTCAGAAACTCACATTTTTTTTCGTTGCCCGCTTTACGCGAAATGCCCCATAGATTACTTTTGTGATGTCACATAGAATCAACGATGAACAAAATCAGTTATATGTAATTGAAATCATGACTATAGTTGCGATAGTTTTATTTTTTAAAAGCGTTATTTAAAATTAATTAAAGAACAAAAATTTACCCCCTATCTAACGTCAAATTATACCAACCATAGGTAGGTACTATGATTCTTAGCCAATAATCGCCTTTATCTTGATATTACAATCAGTGCTTACATTGGTCCTTGGATTATTTATCAAAAGATAATTTTTGGCCTAAACCACCTAGAATGCACATTGCACATTTTTAATGAGAAAAGTTCCAGGACTAGATATAGAAACATCATACATTCTGATAAGCTTATCTCATTAAAAATGTGCAACCTTGATTTCAGATAAAACTTCTTTTTTGATTTCAATCATTTTTTTTAAATAAACTCATTTATGATATAATCGATATTTTCTATCTCGTTACTCCAGAAATTGTGACTTTTACATTACTGAACATTCACAAACTTTGTGTATGGTTCGATTGTAACAAGTCAGTAGTAGCTAAACACTATCTAACTAGAATATTAATAGCAAGAATTCTGGACTTCATGAACCAAATGTAAACTTAAAAACTTAAATTGTCCAGAATCGAAAATTAAATTCATCCAAAATATCACCAAAATGATCGATTTCGAACTTCGATATCTTAAAAACTAATCAAGTTAAACCAGCTTTCTTTTTAGATACATTTTTCTCACTTTAAAAAGTATAAGGATAAACTCGCATCCTGTTATACTTCAAACGTACTCGTACCGAAATAAAAATTATGATTCCAAGAGGCTTATTGTATCTACGAATTTGTTTTTCAGGTGTTTGGCACGCCGAAGATTTGAATTATATATTTTATGTCGAAAATTTGGCGGTCTATTTCTTACCACAGGATTCACCAGAAAAACAAACCGTTAATCGATATACCACGTTGATTACAAATTTTGCTAAAAAAGGGTATGTACCTATCTGAATTGCATTCGGTTAATATTAAATATTTGAATATTACAGTCCACCGGAGTCATTATACCCATAGCAACTTAGACAACCAAGACTACACCCATGCGGATCTTTAGTCAGCCATGGGTATAACTTCTCCGGTTGACAGTACTTACTATTTCTAATATAATTTCTTTGATTATTCTAACAGTAATCCCTGTAAAAAATGGCCACCAGTTAAGAATGGAACAATAACTTATTTGAATATCGGTGGCAACTCATCCAATAGAAGTGAACGATTGGAGAGCGAAAGTGATCCAATAGGACAAAGAATGACATTTTGGAAAAATCTTTTAAATTTTTAAAATTCAAAAAGAATAGAAATTTGTTGAATTTAAGATTGATTACAAATTTTTTTTAAATAATTAAAATAACCATGAGTTGTAAAGTCAGTGCAAAAAAATAATTAAAATTAAATATAATAAAAGCAATAAATATAATTCAATATCAATGAAAAATAAATAAATAAAAAAATATTGACGTTGTTTTCAAATGACCACCATGTAAGCAGGATGATCTCAAATCAGGGGGTAGTACTTACCCCATTTTACTGGAGAATTTTGTTTTTCTACCTGACAAGCATGGACGTAGTTAAGAGGAAGGCAAGGGGGGCAGTTCCCCCTACAAAACTCATTGGCCCCCCATCCCCTAGAATAATTAATCTAAACTCCATTATTACATCACTTATGTATTTCTCATTATGTTATTTCCTTACTTCCAAAATTTGTCAATTTTTCTAAAAACTTAGTTGATCTCTACTCGGATTTCCGAAATTGAAACCTTGTGGTGCCTAATCAGCTGGCCGGCTGCCACCCCTAGGAAAACACCCTTACTACGCCAATGCTGACAAGACGTTTTGACGCGAACTCGAATCTTCCTTTTTTGTTAAATTATAAATATTTTAAAATTAAATAATAATAATAATAATAATAAATAATAATAATCCCCAGTTACCTGTTGACGGGTACAACCTACATGTTGGACAAGCGGGCCGGGAGTTCCCAACCAGAGAACTATCGACCAATCACATGTTTATCGACACTATACAAGATCTTGACATCGGTCGTCGCCTCGAAGATTAATTGTCATCTAATGGCTCAGAACCTTCTAGCCCCTGAACAAAATGGCTGTCGTAAGAGATCTCGAGGCTGTAAGGAATTGTTAGTTATTGACAACGTGCTAACCAAACAGGTGCGCAGGCAATCGCACAATCTCTCCCTCGGTTGGGTAGATTATAAAAAGGCGTTTGACTCGGTAGCGCATTCGTGGCTTCTACATGTCCTCGAGTTATACAAAATCAATCCTATAATTGTTGATTTCCTGAAATCTGGAATGTCAAAATGGAGAACATCTTTACACGTTGGAAAAGGTGTTCACAACTATAAGACCAAGGAGATCAGTATTAGACGTGGAATCTTCCAGGGTGATAGTCTGAGTCCGCTCTGGTTCTGTATGGCTCTCACTCCGTTGAGTAGGATGATTAGGGAGTCCGGGTATGGGTATCTTGTAAAGAAAAACCCAAATGTTTACATCTCGCACCAGTTTTATATGGCTGATCTCAAGCTTTATGCTTCATGCAAGGACCAGTTGCAAAAGGAATTTGAGCTAGTAAAGAGATTCAGTGATGATATTGGTATGGAGTTCGGTTTGGATAAATGTGCTACTGTGCATGTTAAGCGTGGTCAGGTTCAAGATGGAGAGCAGGATATGGAACTCTTTGATGACCCAACCATTCATAACCTTGGTAATGAAGAAACATATAAATACCTAGGACTGAATCAGCTACTGGGGATTTCTGAAACCAACTCCAGGAATAATATCCAGAAGAAAGTTCTTTCTAGAATAAATAAGATCTGCAAATCAAATATCAACTCTAGAAACAAAATCTCGGCTATCAATACTTGGGCTATTCCGGTAGCCACGTATACATTCGGTGTTATAAAGTGGTCGGCGACATCTCTTCAAGCTTTCGACAGAAAAATAAGAACGACTCTTACAAGACACCGGCTACACCATCCACGCAGTTCAGTACATAGATTATATTTGCCTCGAAAGAGTGCAGGTAGAGGACTTCTTAATCTGGAGGCGTTATGTCGGCGTCAAGAGGAGGGGGTTCGACGCTACTTGTTATCCAGTGACTCTACACTATGCAAAACCATCTGCTGTCGAGATAAGAATATTAGTCCGCTGGATTTAGCCCAAGAAAATAAAGAGTTTCAATATTTAAAACACCAAGATCGCATTAATGACTGGAAAGGGAAAGAACTCCATGGTAGATATTTTGCGGCTCTGGCGGCAGATGATGTTGATGAAGAAGGTTCTACGGAATGGCTCAGAACAGGAGGTCTTTATGGAGAGACAGAGGGTTTTCTTTTCGCAATCCAGGACCAGGTGATAAAGACACGAGCTTACCAAAGACACATCATGGGTCAGCTGATCGACAGTAGATGTCGCCTATGTAAAACCACCAATGAATCAATACAACATATTTGCTGTGGTTGCCCATCACTAGCTCCAACTGAATATCTACAAAGACATAATAATGTAGCCAAGGTCATACATCAAGCACTGGCAAAGAGATATCGTCTAATAGAAGAAGAACAACCTTATTACAAATGTAGGCCAGAGACAGTAATCAGCAATGATCGAGCGCGAATTTTGTGGGACTGTGCAATCACAACTGATAGAGCAGTTGAAGCGAATAGACCCGATATTGTCCTGTTTGATAAAAATAAAAAAAAGGCAATAATTATTGATGTTGCGGTTCCATCGGATGACAAGCTTCTGTCAACAATCGCTGAAAAGAAGAGGAAGTACCAAGCGCTGTCTGTCGAACTGAAGGATATGTATAAGCTTCAGGGGTGGAGATAGTCCCAGTGGTGGTGTCCGCGAATGGTCTGGTCACGAAGGATTGGAAGATTGCAAAATCAAAAATTCAATTGGACGAAGGACACATGAGAACTTGTCAAAAGGCCGCATTGTTGGGAACTGCAAATATTGTTAGGAAATTTTTAAGTCTCCAATAAACCACCCAGTGTCATGCATGATTCGCATCCCTAAATTCCTTTGTAAATATTGTACATATAAATATCAACCTTTGTACATAAATTTTTGCCTTGGGTAAATACCCCGGCAACTGTGTAAAATTAAAAGAAAAATAAACAAAATAATAATAATAATAATAAATCTCATAATTGCTCAAATAACTCAGGTCTGATGAAAAAGTTGTTTAAATAATTTCATGAAATGAATCTTAAAGATTTTCATCTGCTGAAACAGAAATTGAATTTACTCTTTGTTTATCCCATCACATATTTTTCACAAAGTAATAACACTGCTCGGAAAAATTAAACAAAAATTTGTAACCATAAACCTAACATTGGATTCCAGTAGTCTTATTCGCTGATAATCATGCAATTTCCCGATTTTTTACAACAGGTCAGAGTTTTGAAATATTATCGCTCAAAACGACGAAAAAGGCCATTTTGACCTATTTTCGAGTCCCATTAGATATTAAACAGGAATATTTGAAATCAAAATATTTTGTTGACGTAATAGAAAACAGCTTCCTCTTTGATTTTCAAATTACCACTTATTGTTTTTAGCTCAATTAGAACTCGAGTTATAACTACAAAACTAAAACTACGTGATTATCATAAAGGATAATAAACATAGATAAAAACATCTGGTCTTAGTTTTTTAGTTATAATTCGAATTCTAATTGAGCTAAAAACAAGTGGTAATTTGAAAATCAAAGAAGAAGCTGCTTTCTATTACGTCAACAAAATATTTTGATTCCAAATATTGTTGTTTAATATCTAATTAGGATTCGAAAATAGGTCAAAATGGCCTTTTTCTTCATTTTGACAGATAATATCTGAAAATCCTGATCTGTTGTAAAAAATCGAGAAATTGCATAATAATCAGTGTATAAAACTTTACTAGAATCCATTGTTAGGTTTACGGTTAGAAATTTTTGCCGACCAGTGTAATTAATTACAGTAAGGTATATAAGTGGGCTTACCCTATTTGTTGTTGTCTTTTTCGTTTATAATCATCCCACTATCTATTGGCCCTATGCTTGTTTTATAAATTTGATTATCTAGTGTTAAGTTTTTTTTTAATTTAATTTTTGCCTTGTTTTGTTTTGTCTTTGCATAATTTAATAAAGCAATTTTCATAAAAGGCTTTCGTGTATTGCATGTAGTGTTTGTAATTAGAGTACTAAACAACAGCAGATGAGGCGATTTCGTTGTTGTTCTCGAGGTCGTAGTTGTTCTCGTTTGTGTAGTAGGCGATGTTGTTGTTGTAGTTGGTCTATATATAGAATATATATTCCTATATCCTATAGATTTGAAGCGTATTCGAACATCCATCAAGGATGGCCCCTCAATCTGTATGTGTGGGTGTCTTTCTATGTCGATTTAATGTTCCAATGTCAGATTAATTACTAAATGGATGAAATATTACTCGGGATATTTTATTAATCCAAAAATGATAAAATTGAAATGTATCCATTTCTTTGATTATTTACTACCTAAATATTTTTTTAATTAAACAATTATTTCAAAACCTAATCCTAAAATACATTTTCTTTATCATTTTATATTTTTCCAAACTTACCGATATCTTAGTATCTTAGTATGGTAGCCTTTAAAGTTCACCTCCTAACCCCCTAAGCTAACCACTTGCGAACACCTCGCTTTCCAGGACTTGTGGAATATGAGATTTTAAAATTTTGATTTTTATGACAAAATAGATTATTCATTAAAATTTCTACCCGTGGTAATTTCATAAACATTAGTTTAACTATAATAAATTCCATTACTTTTTAAATATTTAATGGTTCGATATTATGTAAATAAAATAATAAAAATAGTATTAAAGTTTTCTTAATTGAACACAAAATTTAAAATATCTGTACCTATTATTAGTGACCATCGATAAATTACGTAACACAGTAAAGGGGGAGGGGGCATATCAGATTATTGACAAAATGTGACAGGGGATGTTAAAAATTGAAATGTCACAAAAATCAAATTAAAACATTTTAAAAATTAAACTTAAAATATATTAAATCCCTTTGAGTAGTTGAGTTTAATTTATAAAAAAAAAATATACAATTTAATTTTTAGGGGTATGAAAGTCATCCCGTGACCTCACAATACGGGGGCGGCCGGCGGGATTTAATGAAAATGTGACAGAATGTGACACAGCGGTGTCTAAAAATCTTGAAATTCGTGTGATCTAATTTATGGACGACCCCTTATATAGAAAAGAAAACATTATTTATTGATTGTTTTATTATTAAAAAATACAAATCTTTTAAAAAACAATCTTCAAAACGTTTATTTTTAATCCAAACATTTCGGGAGAATCATCCCTGTATCAATGGAATTTTGAATTTGAAAAAAGATTCTCTTTCTAAGATTTAAAAAGCAACACTTTTTTTATTATATACTAGCTGCTCCAGGGGTGCCTTCGGCACGCCTTCTTCACCTAGGCCCTCCGGGCGTATTGCCCTGACTGGCAGCGTCTCGAGACTGCCAAAAGTTTTCTTTTTAATATTTATTTAACGCATTGGCTAAGCACGATCACTATCTGACCAATCAGAATCGTTCTAATAATTTAGCGCTTTGCCATTGGCTATGTACTGGCCAATCAGATCGTTTGGATCATACAATCATATATACATACATACATATTTTTCCATTTTATATATATAGATTATCGAGGGGTGAACCGCGACCTATAATACGTTTACACCTCTACTTCCACTTCCACTTTCATTTCTAAGTAGAAGACAATAGATGAAGGGGTATTATCTAATGAATTTCAAAATAATTCCACATAATTCCAAAGACGTGTAAGCCTAATTCCAATCGCGGTTCACCCTCGTATATCCTAATACCTACTAAATAAGTGTTTTGCCTACAATAGCGGTTTTTTGAAAAAATTATACGTTCAATTAGGTAAAAGTTCTTAATTTTGTTCTAAATAAGAATTGGTTAATTCCTATTTATAAATTATGTATTAGGTACACCCCCCCCCCCCCTCAATTGCACTTGTCCGCTCTGCTTAAAATTCCGAAGCGAATATGTAATTGGATTTTCAAAT
Source organism: Forficula auricularia (assembly GCA_024734495.1). NCBI lineage: Eukaryota > Metazoa > Arthropoda > Insecta > Dermaptera > Forficulidae > Forficula > Forficula auricularia. Next base: position 44,006,608 of record JALMQS010000099.1, on the reverse strand, counting down.
TTTGTTATAGATGTTTGTACTTCTGGTAGATAACAGCAAAGTTCTGATGAACTTGTATCGTGTTTAACTTATTGGAGAAAATCTCGATATATATAGAATTAATAATTACTTGTAAAATCACACGAATTCATCCCTCCAGAAATCTGATGGCAGAGAGTACATAATCCGGGATACAAATTATTTTTTCTCAAAAGAATAATACTTTTACTTCCCCGATAAGTAGCGCCTCTAGTAGTTGCTGATAGAAAGACTTCAACAATGAATGGGAAGCACCGCTGCAAACTTTCGCCGCTAGATGCTCCACTGGCGTTGGTCCTCAGAATCAGATTTCGAAACGTTGTGCATTTTGATGTGATATCCTATTAAAAGTGTCCACTCTAGTTTGTTTCAGCTAAAACTTCTCTTTTGATAATCATCATTTTCTATAGTGTTGGGATTTAAGGGCTTTACGCGACTTTATGAGAGCCCTATAATCTAAATTGGTCAGGTGTAAATGGCTATGAACACTCTGGGTTGAAGAAAAAAATAATTAAGTTAAAAAAACTATTTATTCATAGAAAAAATAATTAAAAATATAAATATAAAATAGAAAATATGGTTCAAGAGTTAAACCTGCCAGGCACGTTTAATATAGTTAAAATAAATTAGATGTAAAAAATATGAGATATTTTTAAAAGAAAATATTTTGTAATAAAATATTAAGAAAAGAAATACTTGCTGGCAAGGATAATTCCCGACCTCTCAAGGTAGAAGTTATATAAACTATATATATAAAAAATGAAATTATGAATCGCTTCGATAAGCTCTGAAAGAAGATGAAGGCTGAGTGAAAGAAAGCAAGCGAAAGATGGCGAAAGTAGAGAGTATTGCGCAGGCGGTCCGTAGGTCTGCTCAAGACTTCAGCTCCTTCTCTACTGAATGAATAGATTGTCGCCTCTAGGCTGACTGGCAGCGGACCTGAGATTAGCAACGCTCAGAGCCAGTCTCCAGGCTGCCAACCGTGGAAGGCTTTAATCATCCTATAAAAGAAGAACAAACTTGGCAACGAAGTTGCCCATTAAATGAATGGGGGGGGGTCTGCCCCTTATATCATTACAATAGAAATGAAAATAAAAATGATATAGAAGATATATGTGAAAATAAAAATGAAACTCTTTTATTTCTATTCTTTCTCAAAAAAAGATTATTAAAAATATTATTAATAATATTTTTCTTAAAGTCTCGCCTCGACTGGCTTTTTACTTTACTGGTGCTGTGATTCTAATTGTATAGCACATTGAAGAGAAGAAAGTAATAAAAAGATAAAAACCAAGCAGGTGTGTTTTTCGGCTTTGCTGTAGAGGTGCGAGGTAGAAGAGTTAATGCTTGGCACTAAGTTTTCATTATATAATTAAAGTTAAGCGAAACGGCTGCTGCCTTTTTTGATTCCCTGATACTAATTGTCTTCCATTCTTCTATTTAAAATTCTTTATTCACGGAACTTTGTAGAAATTGTTTCTCTTTATTTTATTTTATTTTTTTTTTTATTTTTTACTTGATATATAAGATTATCTAATTTTCTTTATTAAAATACTTTTAATTAATAAAACTTAAGAATATTTCTCTCTGAGGTAATTAAGATACTAAAAAGATGCTTTGTAATTAAAATGCTTCAAGGGATTAGAAAGACCAGGTGTAAAAAACACTTCTACTGGTATCTGTAAGAACGATAGACAAAGGTTTTTTAGTTTTTTGGAAAATAGTAAAAATTAATGAACCTTGATTCAATTTGTCGTACGTAAAAGTGACGTCATCAGATCAAAAGAATAAAAAATATTTGTCTGATCTCTCAGTTTTATAAGAGATTCGAAAAACTAGTCGCTTTTTTGAGGTTTCATGTCTCCCAGCAATAGGTAAGAAATATTAATGTATTATGTAGTAATAAACATTAACATATTAAAATAAAATAAATTAACACGTTCTGATATGGCCATCCACTTGACTTTATCATACACTATTGGTTGAGTTTGGTACAGGGGCCTAGATTTTAATTTTTCGACCCTACA
>JALMQS010000099.1:43981663-44004463 GCA_024734495.1 Forficula auricularia | reverse complement strand
TAGATTTTAATTTTTCGACCCTACAACCCCCCCCCCCCCCATTTCGAGCTGTTTGTTTTTGAATTTTTAGTGTTCTGGGGGCCCACTGATTATGTATACAAAATTTGGATGAGTTTGCTCAAATGGGCTAGATTTTTATTTTTTGACTCCCCCCCCCTCCCTAATTTTGGCGCCAGAAAAAAAAATATTTTTGTTATTATACTAAGTTCATCTTATAGTATATTTCATTTTTCTTGCTTTTTTAGTTTGGAAATATTATAATTTTAAATTTTAACACACCCTGTCCCCCTTAATTTTGGGTCGATATGACTCAAAATCTAATCAGCTCTTAATCTCAATACACCAAATCTAAGTGTAAAATTTGCTTTTTATATTCACACTACTTTTTGAGCTATCTCGTCGACAAAATTTGGTAACCCACAGACTAAGAGAATAACAGACATTTTGACAAAACAGTTATTATCTCGAAAAATAATTTTTTTTGGATGTTTACATATTAGAGTTTTTTTGTAGAGCGAAATGCCACGGTTTAGTCCAATTTTTTTAATCAAAATATTTTGAGCCATTTTTGAGATATTTTGAAAAAAAACACTTTTTTCTTGCACGATTACAATATTTGACCATTTCCTGTATCGTAAAGTAAAATATCGTTATCATCTTAGATAATAATCAGCCTTTGAAATTTTGGAATTTCCGAAATTTTTTTTGAAAATTTAAAATTTAAAATTAAAATTAAAGGAAATTCAAAAAACCTATTGTACAAAATTGGTATATCGTAGAATATCGATATTTAAAGTTTAAACTAAACTTTGAATAAATGAAATCCATCAGGAATTTTTGTTGAAATCGAAGTGCTAGAAACAAGCTTCTTTTGGTTTTTCGTGAATTTCTCAAAACGGTACTAACGATTTTTTTTAAATCGATATGCATAATAAGTATTATAATTATATCAACGAGCCCACATTTTATTTCTATTCAAATAAAAGTAAACAGTGGAGTCGGGTTGGTCGAGCTGGCTAAGGCTCTGGCCCCGCTTCGACATTGTTGATGATGATGTTCAAGCGGGAGGCCCGGGTTCGAGCCTGGCTAGCATATAAAATTTCGACCGGCTAAAACTCGCCTCCCTCACTCAACTTACTAACACTTTACTGTCTAAAAGGGCTTTGTTCCCGGTGACAATAAATAAATAAATAAATAAAGGAAATCATTTAGAAATCGATTTTTTTGAAATTAGTGTACTTATCAGATTGTAGGTATAAGATATTATCAAAGGGCTTAAATTATATATTTTGTTTTGACTTGAGAAATTATTTTAGATGGGTTGGAAAACTTATAAAACACCTATATCTCGACAATGGGACTCGTATTAATAAAGCAATCAAATTTTAACATTAAATATAATAGTCTGCTAAGAGAAATAGAACAAGATTTTGGTTCAAATTGATCCATCCGAAGCAGTGCTTTACTTTTTTCTTTTTGAGTTTTTAGTGGACTAATTTGAAAATGAAAAATGATAAGGTGATTTTAAAAAATGGGAAAGCGTAAGTTAATGTCGAATGGTTCACACACCAGCTTATTATAATCTATATCATTCAAGAATAAAATTCAAGTAAATGTATTGAGTTTTAATTTAAATAATTTTTTATTATTATTTTAATCATTTTATTTAAATGTTGATTTGTTATTAATTCAGGGTAAGTCTTATGGTGTTAGAAAGGAAAAATATTTAATTATTATTAATATTTTTATGAACCATTTTAGAGAAAGAATAATAAAAAAAATAGATTCCATTTTTATTTTTTGAACTACGCGTGGCTTATGGTGTTGAAAAACGACGCTTTTTTTAGGACTACAACAGCCAAAGCATGTCAATAAAATTAAAACAAAAAATTCCAAAGAATTAAATAAATATTTAATTAAAAAAACATCATTTCTAGTAACATATTTTTCACAAAAAAAATTAAATAAATAAATATGTACACAAAAAAATTATTACGATGAACAAATATTTATGAACAAAAAAAAATTTAATTAAGACAAAAGGGCAATTACTTTGACAAAGAAAAAACAAAGAGTATTTTAAAAAATAAATAATTAAAAAGGCAAATTAATAAATAAATACCGAGATATATTCTTTTGTTGTACGGTCGATTCAAAGGCTAGAAATTAAATTTACAGCTATTTTTAAATAAATAAAAAAAGCCGGCAAAGTGAAAGTCCGGCCGCATATTGAAAGTTCCGTACCCGAATAATTTCAAAAATAATTGAATTATCAAATTTGACAAAGAGAAAATAAGGGATGATGTAGAATTTTTTTAATAATTTTAAGTTAAGCCATTTCCAAACGCCCACACCTACAAAAAACACCTTAAAATGACCAATGTAGCTTTCTCACATCAGGCGAAATTAATTTTAAAAAATAAATAAATAAAAAATAAACCTATTTCTACACAAATAGATTTGTACAAGAATTTATCTCACCCCATTGGAATTTTTTTTTTATTTTCAGCATCACATAAAATTTGATTTCAAAAGATTGCCAAAATAATCAGGATACTAAACTCGTTCTTCTTTGTCGTCGATAAGTATAGAATATACATATTTGAAGAATTTTTTGATTATTTTGTTTACTAATTTTGAAATTCCGTTAGGTACAAAAATCGTCCAAAATGGGTACTTGGATGCATTGCTTCAGTGTCAATTCAAAGTGAAATAAATTAAAACATAAACTGACGTGTTCTGATGTGGGCATCCACTTGACTTTATCATATAACCTGGCTCTCACTTATATTTAATATTTAACAAAATTATTTATAATCATGTAGGGGGAGGAGTTAGTTTTTGTATTTTTAAATTACTGTGTGCCCACTTATTATGTATACAAAATTTGGTTGAGTTTGGAACAATAGCCTATATTTTCATTTTTAACCCCCCTCCGCCCCCTTAATTGTCTGTCGATATGCACCAAAATCTATTGAGCTCTTAATCTCAATGAACCAAAACTACGTGTGAAATTTGGTTTCGATATTCACACTAGTTTTTGAGCTAGCTCGTCCACAAAAATTTGGTAACGCACATACTAACGAACAACCAGACAACCAGGCTAACTAACTAACAGACATTTAGACAAAACAATTATTATCTCAAAAAATATAATTTTTTCGATGTTCACTTATTAGTGCTTTTTTGTAGAGCAAAATGCCATGGTTTTGCTCAATTTTTTTAATCAAAATAGTTTCAGCCGTTTTTGAGATATTTCGAAAAAAAAGAAGGAAAAAACCACTTTTTTCATGCACGATTACAATACTTGACCATACCCTGTATGGTAAAGTAATAAAATCTACTTAATATAACCTTTATAAAAGATACATCACACCTCATTATAAAAAATTTAATCTCATTTTTGATTTTGAGCAAAATAAACAAATAAATAAATGAAATGTACTAAATTGAAACTAAGACCTTTGTCCACAAATATTTTCGACTCCTAGCTACCCAATAAAATCTCTTCTTCTTCTGTTCAAGAGACGGAGGGCCCAATCCAGACCTTTAAGAGATACACCTTCTTGGTGTAACTCCTTTTCTCATCAATATAAAAAAATAATAATTTATTGCTATAGAATATCAAGGGATATGGCCAACTTCTAAATCCGAGGAGTTAAGGATATAATGCCAAAAGAGTTGTTTCACCCCTTAGAGAGTTGAACTCGAATTCCAAAAAATGCAATAGGGCTTGCCTACTGAAACGTAACCACATTTGACATAAATAGCATGCTTAAAATTTCAGTGGGCAAGACAGTGCATTTTTTGGAATTCGGGTTCAATTCCCGAAGGAAAAATTAACAATTTGTAAATTCCGTTAAGTACAAAAATCGTGTAAAAATAGGTACTTTGATGCATTCTTTCACTATCATTTCAAAATGAATTAAATTAAAAATAAAATCTACTTAAACTATAAAAACAACCCTTCTGACATATTAAAAATATTCTTGTTAGAACTCGTAGATGTGATGAAATTACAGTGGATCGATGAAGATATCAGCCAAGATGGGATGCACCGGGTTCAATTAAACTTACAGAATAAGACGTTTCGGCGTAAATTTTTTTGGGCTATCTTCAGTTATTAGATATATACTCATATTGCAATATAAACATGTGATCAAAGGTTTTGTCAACAATTAGATTTTTTTCCCTCATGTAGGAAGTTACCCTAATAGCACAATGTTTCAAACTATATAGTAACTATATTGTGCCTATATAAATTTTGAGGATCTATATAAGCACTATATAGTTATATTATAGTTTGAAACATTGTGCTACTAGGGTATGTAGTATGCGCCCTAAGCTCAGAGACGAGTAAAAAATATGTGTGAGCCTCATCCACATAAGCTCACGGGGGAAGTGAAACTTTAGCCGTAGATGTTATTGAAATAATTTAAATTTCGTAATTTTAATAAATTTTACTCCCTCCGTCCGGAAATATGGTATACATTTCGTGATTTTTATTGTCCGAAAATATGGTATACATTTGCAAAAAAAAATCAAATAATACTAAAATTAAATATAAAAAAATATTAAATTCAATTTATTATCACAATATAACTAAATACAAACCAATTTAGGGTAATCCAAATTTGGTTAAAGTGAAATTTAGCCTTGTTGACCGCTTCTTCTGAACATATATACTTTTCAACTAATCGACCCTCACGACAAAGTTTTACCTTATTTACCTACTTATGAGGAATTTTCTAGGAATTTTTCCCTCCTTTCAACAATTTTTTTTTTTTTTTTTTTTTAATGCAATCGAATGTAAGAATGGGTGCACCAGTAAAGATGCAGCTCCTATGGATCTCGAAAGACCCTTGCATTACCGAAGAGAAGGGAAAGTTGATTAAGTGAGAGGGTGTAGACGTAGGTGTCTATGTACCCCGGTTTTGAAGGTTTGAAGATTATAGGTGCTGGGAAAGATAGAGGCTGGGAGAGAGTTCCAGTTCCTTGAAGTCATGGGGATATATGTATTCGCGAATGAAGTGGTCCGGCACTTTTCTAATTTGACCGCGAGAGAGTGTTGGGAGTCTGCAAAACGCGTGCTACGTGCAAAGAATGCTTTGGGGGGAATTATTGATTTTATCTCATCAGAACACCTGCCGTGATAGTATCTATAGAAAAGGGAAAGGGCAGAGACATTTCTACGATGAGCCAGTGAGTCGAGGGAGTCGGTGAGGGTGGAATCGTCAATTAGCCTGACGGCTCGTTTCTGAATTGCATCCAGGGTAGCAAGAGAATATTTTGAGGCTCCTCTCCATAGATGAGAGCCGTATTCGAGAAAGGGGCGGATTTGGGCCTTGTAGATGGTGAGAAGTTGTGGGGGTTTGTAAAATCGCTTGGACCTGAATAAGAAGCCAATCTTCCTTGCTGCAGATTTCGCTACAGAGGAGATGTATTCATTCCAAGACAGGTCAGATGCGATAGAGACGCCCAACATGGATAGGTTGTCACACATTTTCAGGGTATTCGAATCGAAGTGAATATCAGGGAAATATTTATTTTCGCGCCTAGAAATTAGACAACATTGAGTCTTGTTTGAATTAAAGTTAACTAAATTTTGAGAGCCCCATTTATTCAGTTTGTCTAGGTCGAGAGTAATTGAGGAGGCAACATTGATTCGATTATTCGGGAGTGAGGGTTTGCCGTGTAGAGTGCTATCGTCGGCGTAACAATGAGTGGGGTTTGCCGTTTGATCGATAAGGTCGTTTATATAAATTAGGAAGAGTGTGGAGGAGATTACAGAGCCTTGGGAAACACCAGCGTTTGTGGAGAATGATTCAGATGATATTCCATCTACCACAACTTTTATACTTCGGTTTGTCAGAAAGTTTTCTATCCATTTGCGAAGTGTTGGTGTGAATCCAAAGGCTGGCAGTTTGGCAAGAAGATTTTTGTGCCAAACCTGGTCAAAAGCTTTGGAGATATCAAGGGCCACAGCGAGGGTTTCTTTTCCGGCCTCTAGAGTATTGTTCCAGGTGTGGGTGAATTAGGTTAAGATGTCGCCTGTGGAACGATTTTGTCTGAATCCATATTGTCTATCGTGAATTAATTTATTGTTTTCTAAGTGATGAAGGACGTGTTGGTTTATGACCAATTCCATTATTTTGGAAAGAACAGAGGTGATGATCGAGATAGGTCTGTAATTAGAGATTTGATTTAGAGATAATTGAGAGAGATAATTGATTCCATACACGTTTTTAATGTTATGAAAACGTTATCAAGAGATTTGTCTTTAGTTTATTAAATGCATCTTGAACGCTTTCAATCAATTTATTAATACCACAGTGTTTTAATTTTTCTTTGCTCTTCAAATATTGTAATATATGTTTCAAGATACCATGACGCTGTTCAATAGTCACTTGATTCGATTTGGCATCTCTTCTTTGTAAATTCACGTTATTTGAGTTAAAATTTTAAATTTTTAAATTATAGCGGTGACTATTTTATTTTTCTTAAAAGACTAATATTTGATCTTCAAATTCCAACTCAACACAAAAGCAACGTCTGTCAAATATGTTAGGATATTTCAGTTATCAATGTAAACAATAACAATATAATGAGTATTGCCAATTGCTTTCGAAACTCTGGATAATCTAAGATTATTTTTCAAATGTATACCATATTTCCGGACGGAGGGAGTATTTGTCATTAAATATTAGTGGGTTTTATAAAAATTATTTTCCCTCTATTGAGTCCTTTCCCCTTTATTGTAACAAAAAATCATACTGAAACGTCGCTAAAGAAGTATCACTTCAATAATCCGTAACTTGTTGAATTTTATTATTAATATAAAACCATCTCTCTTAATTTTCAATAGAAATTTTAGCGCATTACTATCGGTATTTGTCTTTTATAATTTATTAAAATTTTATTATATAAATCAAAAGCTAATACACCCAACAAACTTTCTCTACTACGGATAGAATCAGGCTTAGATGCTTGGGTGTAAACAAAGTAAATGCCTTTACCCGATTAATTATTTAAAATGAAAGTCAATTAAAGCCACCCACTATGAAATTAAAATATTCCTAAGCACTTATATTTCAAATTAGACATTAAAGGGTTCAATTAAGATGAAAGCTCAAAATATGAGCAATGAGAGTAGAGAAAGAAATTTTAATTCATTATCAAAACAAGAGTGAAAGACTAGAAGGAGAATCCCATATATGAAATTACTATGATTGGTTAGTTCAAGTATGGCAAAAGATCAAAGAACTAGAAGAGCTAGAGGAACATTTTCAATAGATACTTTAATAAAATATCAACCCTTATATGGGTTCATAAATTTATATATAGAGGTAAAGGTAATAATATATTAAATTAAATATACTTACTCCTTTGATATTCCTTGAATAAATAGAGCTGCGCCGAATATGCTCTTCAGTTGGTCAGTTCTTCATGGAAAAGAAAAATTCTATGGCTTAAGCCAACAATAAAGTTAATTGGAATATTGCGGAGAATTCATGGGAAGTCAATCTGTTATCTGTGAGTTGATTATTAATAATTATGAGATTCTGATTTCGAATTTCCTGTTAATTATTAGGGTTCCGTTTAAAAAGAAAAACGGTAACCTACAATATTTCTCTGTTTGTCTGATCACCTGCCAGAGTATTGTAGCTCGTAAAGTGATTAGGTTAACAACTTGAAATTTAGAAGTTATATGTACCTATAAATTTTTTCAAAAATCGTATTAAAATTCTAATCGATTGATTATTTTGGGGAGGGTAGAGCTTTTAAAAATTAAAAGGGTAACCTACAATATATGTCTGTTTGTCTGCCAGAGCATGTCGTAAAGTGATTAGGATAAAAACTTGAAATTTAAAAGTTATATGTACCTATACATTTTATCGAAAATCGTATTAAAATGTTAATCGAATGATTATTTTGGGCAGGATATAATTTTTTGTGGTGACAAAAAAATATTTTAATAATTAATCTTCGACTGGGAGGTACACAGAAAGATCTTTTTAAATTGAATTAGGATTCATTTTTTTAAATTTATTTCGATTTAAAATCACGGTTGAAGGAGACAATAAAAGAGTGTATCTTCTGCTGGAATTATAAGTTTTATTTATTTATAACGAGACTATAGTTTCGAGGGCTTTGCCTGTGAAACCATTGTAATAGACTGATGAAGAGGGCAAAGCCCTCGAAACTATAGTCTCGTTATAAATAAATAAAATTTGTAATTCCAGCAGAAGACACATTCTTTTATTGTCCCCTTCAATATATAAAAATTCTGCTACTCTCGACAAAAACTTTCAATTTAATAAAATCACGGTGTAAGAAAATTCTAAAGACCAATTTTATATGTTATTAGCTCAACTTAAAATTATGAAAAATTACACCTGGTATTCACACATTTTTCATTACCCAAATAAATTAAATAAATAAATAAAAATAAAAACGAATTTCAAATCTTTTAGGAGCTAAACGGATCGGAACTCTCGGTATGCCTAGGATATGATTTTGACTTTTACAATCTTAAAACTTTAGACCAAAATTTTAAATAACAAAAATTTAATTAACAAAAGATCAGATATGGATAGATTTTCTCAAATTTATAACGAATTTTTAAAGAGGAATTATTTTTCATAAATAGCTATTTTTATTTTTTATTTTTATTCAAGCTGGTCTCATCTTCAAGACAATCTGTAACATTATCTATTTTTCAAAATATATATATATGTATTATTAAAGTCCATAGCATCCATATTATTTAATTAATCAAGTATGTTGACAGGTATTTGGACAGGAAAGTAACAAATTAAAAAATTCTCATTGATTTACGCGACGTTTCGCCAATTTTATTTTGACTTCATCAAGCGTCTAAAAAAAACACAAAAAGCAGTTTTAGAGAAATTACAAAAGTTACATAATTTTTTTCCTCTTTTTTTCCTTTTCTGACTAAATCAACAAATGATTTTACATGCAACATACCTCAATGATTGAAATTAATTTTAAGATATAATAGATATGCACAAAGAAAAGGAAAAAAGAGGAAAAAATGATGTAACTTTTGTAATTTCTCTGAAATTACTTTTTGTGTTTTTTTAGACGCCTGATGAAGCCAAAATAAAATTGGTGAAACGTCGTCAATGAGAATTTTTTGATTTCCTACTTTCCTGTCCAAATACCTGCCAACATACTTGATTAATTTGTTATATGTATGTTTATAATTACTTTATAGATATTATTAGGCGCCAATAGTGCGTTGTTAGAGCTTCATCAGAACACTTTTTATCTGTGTCAAAAATACATCATTAGGAAGGTAACGGGAAACCACCTTTGTGAACAACTTTCCAAGGAAAATTATTGAGGACATGATACTCTTCATAGTAAAAGCCAACGTTCAGACGAGGATAACACTCAAAGAAGGTACCTAAATCTTCAATAAAGCAGCTATTTTTCAAATTTTCCATTATAATAAAGGGTAAATTTCTCCCGAAACATTTGAAAATTTAATAAACATCATGAGATTGTTTATTCAATAAAACAATCAAAATTGTTTTTTCAAAATATGTACTTTTCTACAAATATCTAATCCCATTTTTTTATTTTTTTAGAGGTAAATATCTATTATTATAATGATAATATCCGCCCTCTTGTATATTCAGTACGGTTATCTCCTCATCCATGATAATCTTACTGAATAAGTAAATATCTAATGTTAACTTCTGAGAGACATGGATTCGACTTTACTCGATTTCATTTCCATCTCTGTCTAAATATTTGCTAGTGTGAATATATTGTCATCTTTTCTCATTCTTGAAAAATTCGCATTTTTCATATCAATAATTCTCTGGTTGTTTTTCGTCCCCCTAAAACTTATGATCAGTTGGCAAACAAAAATATTCACTGATGGAACAAATAGAAATCTAATGGTTGTGGTATTTGTAGAATAGATCGTCCCATAACATCCCTTTATGTTTGCCTTTATCGCGAGAGTATTTTTTTATTCCCTCCTCAATTGCGATATCAATCGGGCAAGTTGATTTGCTTTTTATTGGTAAATAAAAGACACAGATCACAAAAGCTCCCGCCCTATTCAAATAAGACATCCTTTATCATGTATACAGTGGCAAGTTTATTTCTATGTGTGTGTGTGTCTGTTTTTTTTATTTCTGAGATCAGGGATTTTAAAAGAAAATTGTATTTTCTAAAGAGTAAATTACAATATGCTAGTTTGACTGTAAAGCCAACTGCACACGAGGCTTTTTCTTCTATCTGTTTTTGGGATGAGAGCTCTCTGTTTGAAATTTGGAGGCCTGTGGGCAGTGCAGTAGCGTGGGTGGTGCGAGTGGTGCCCCGGCATCAGGCGCCGCACGATAAAGGTGCCGAACGATAAAGATCGCAAAGACAAAGGCTCCGAACGATAAAAGCGGCGAACAATAGAGATGCCGTTTTAACTTTGAAAAAAATTTTAGTAATGAATTTAATTTTGTATAATTCTATAATTTTCCAATATATTTCAAAGATGATTTTTCAGTTGAGCCTATAGTACTCAAATCAGTAAAGTCACATAGATGAGAATACAGTTTTGTAACATTTTACATTCCTTTTTTGAGAATATTTAAATGTTTGTAAGTTAGAGTGAGTGGTTAAAGTGTAAAAGTATTATATCCGTAGTTGTATAAAAATATATATCTACATTTATTTTATTTTTTTATTGTAATGAAAAATATAAGACGGGGGGGGGGATTTATCCTTTCGCACCTGGCGGCGTAACATCACGCTACGGCTCTGCATGTGGGGGTCGAAATTACTTCACTGATGGCTGTCTTTCTGGATAGCTTGTTTGATTTAAAAAATAGGACGTGTTCTATTTCTTGGCTTGGTCCTGGGAAACCATCTGGTAGCAGTAAGTAGACAAAAAATTATTAAAACAAGCTTCGAGTGCAGCGGCCTTAAATTTTGATTTCTAAAATCTTTTCAAGTTTCATACCTGAAGTAGTTTCCTAATCGACTACTAGGTGTTATAACATTTATATAAATCATATTATTATATTAATTGATAAAATAGTGTTTGGTAGGTAGGGGAAGGGTCGGCCGGCCGGAAATTTGACTTAGTTATATATAGATGGCAGTAGTACCGCTTGAAACTTTGACCAAGAAGATTGACACATTTTTTAAAAAAGCCCGGAACGAGGCGCTCTCATCCAGGGGCTAAGTGACGCCGGGCCTAAGACCCGGCCGTCAGCTAGTATATTAATAATGATTTAATGAACCATTTTAAACACCACAAGTTCTTAAACGCAGAAATTCTTAAAAAAAAAATCGAATTATAATAAATTGAGAGCTTCAAATAGTTGTAGTTATTGTTCTGAGATTTGACACACTTTCCGCTCTATGAAATATATTTCAACTTGCTAGCTCACATAATTCGTTGACAAAAAATGCCGAATCGCAAAGATTTTCAAAAACCATACCGTTTCTTGAAAAATGTTTCACTTTTTCTTTCATTTCTATTTAAAAAAATAATCAATGACACGTTTTTTTAAGTATAATTAAAATAATTAATATTTTAATTATACTCAAATAAACGTTTCATCGATTGCTTTTTAAAAATAAATTTTAATTCCTATTTTGATACAATCATAGGTATTATTTTAAAATGTTTATGTAGTTATAGTCTATAAATTGTAAAGGTTTTGATGTTTTTAGATTGACGATCGTAGAGAATCTTCCGTAGTGTATTTTCCAAATTCGAAAATATATTAAAATGGAGATTCAATGGAGAAGCAACCCAAAGTAGTGAAAAATAAAAAATAAAAATATTAATAAAATAATTAATTGGATGATATCTTAAATATTTAAAAAACAAACGTTTCGAGAGATCTCCCCACTTTTTTCATTGTTTAAAAGTATCAATGAAGGAAGTTTGTAACTACCTACTTTTTGTCCCCTTTAACAGTACTTCTTTGGTGTATGGTTTGCCAATAACATCAAAATAATTTTTCATTTCCATTGGGCTGCTACTTCATCAAATCTCCATTAAAATCTACAAACCTGTTTCCAAGAAAATACTTTTAATATAAATATGTTAAAAATTTTTCTTTACCATACAGGGTATGGTGAAGTATATTGTAATTGTGCATGAAAAAATTGTTTTTTTTCTTCGTTTTTACAAAATATCTCTAAAACGATTGAAACTATTATGGTACAAAAAAATTAAGCAAAACCATGGAGTTTTAGCCTTCAAAAAATCCCCAAAGAGTGAACAAAATTATATTTTAGGAGATATTGTCTATTAGTGTACTTTATCAAATTTTTTACAATGATCAACATTGGGCTTAATCTTGAAGCTGGCTTATCATATAATATATTTGACTCACCGCACTCGGACGTACTGAGCATGGGTGCTTTAAAATTTTACAGCATAAATGTCAAATTCGCATGCTCAGTTCACCCGAATACGATGTGCTTGCATTAAGACGAATATCCTATTAATGATACAGCTAGAGTAAACTCAAACAATTAACTTGAAATTTAATAGATAGACGATTGAATTTACTTATAACTTTCATTACTTTTGACGAGAATCTATTTTAAATCAATTTTGAGACGAGAAAGTTAAATAATGTAATCAATAATTTCTTATGTCAATTCTACATAGTTAGAAAATTATTTTATTATTTTTTGAAAAGGAAAAATAAATTGAGCATCCGACGGGATTCGAACCCGTGTCTCTCTCCTTTACGCGAAGAGTGCCGTAAAAGAGAGAGACACGGGTTCGAATCCCGTCAGATGCTCAATTTATTTTTCTTTTTCAAAAATAATAAAATAATTTTCTAACTATGTAGAATTAACATAAGAAATTATTGATTATTTAACTTTCAAATTGCTTTAAGAAAAAATAAAAAAAATTAAAACTAACGTTTAAAAATTAATTTGTCTAGAATCTATTTTCTATCTAGGATCTAAAACTGGTACAACTCTGTACATTTGAATATCTAGTTTCCATGACGTCACGAAATAAATTCAGAATTCCAAGAAAATACCTGAGAAAACTTTTGGACAGATCTACAAGTGAAAGTAAAACATAAAGTATGTGCGCAGATGACTTTTACTTACAATATCAACATCTTTAAAATTCCGAATTTAGTATTTTCGAAATACTTCACCGGAAATAAAAAACTTCGAGAATACTTCCATCTTAGTACCTTTGGAGGGTATGCTCGTTTATAGGTATAGTTTGTTTGGCACCGACTTCAAAAAGTAATTTGATGTTAATATTTCGTCGTTAAGTTGTAACTAAATAAGATAATAATTATTTTATACCTTTTAGAGTATTTTATTTGTTGCATTTAATTTTTTGAAGTCGGTTTTATTTTTTTCTTAAAAATTATTTTTATTTTTCTCTTTTTAGTGATGTTATTAATAGTGATCCTATCATCAGAACTTTACCAAATTAATATTGCACCATCACTAAGATACCCCCTTTCCAATAAAAAAGAATCATCGAAATCGGTTCATAAACAAAGAAGTTAGGCCTGAACAAACCTAACAAAAAAGGTCTAATAGCAATAAAAAAATGGGACCAATCGGAAGGTAGATTGAACCCAATGAAAAAAAATTTCAAAATCGGTTCACAATTGGTGGAGATATAAGGTAACATAGACACACACAAAAAAAAAAAAAAAAAAAAAATTCAGTCGAATAGAGAACCTCCTCCTTTTTTGAAATCGGTTAAAAAAGACACAAATTCTTCTTTGAAACTTATCTACGACAGCTCACATATTTTTAAGACTTTAGATAGAATAAATCTTCAATCATATGAAAATATTTTACATAAATAAACTTGAAAAAGGTCCCAAAAACTAGGAGTTAAAACGTTTTGTCTTCTTGCTGGAATATTTCTCATCTAAAATTCTCAATCTAAGTAGTTCCATTCAAAATTCTTCGAAAGGTGTAAATTTGTTTCCACCCTCGTCTACACGCTATCTATTCTTAAATCCATTCAATATATATTTTTTCCCTAGACTTATTTAATGGATCGTAAATCTTTCTAAGGATTTCATTTTTAAAGGTTATAAATTTATTTTTACCACACACCCCTGTCACTTGATTCTATTCGATTTAATATTTATTACCGTTTTAGAAATTAGACACCAATACATAGTACAATTACAGAAATAAATAAAATTTGCTTTTAAAAAACAATCAATTGCATTTTTTTAATCAAATTATCACGCTTTTCGGGCAAAAAGATTGAATTTTAGTTTTCATTTAAATTTACATATTTTGAAAATTTCTAATGTTAATTTTTTTATGAAGAGAAATCGACGAGGTTGTCCTCTTCTTAATCCAAATAAATTATATACTGTACAATTTTGCATCCCTATCGAGAAATTTTTGGCTGTTTCACTCTGCATAAGGGACAAAATCCTAGTTTAATAACCATTTTTTAGTAAATTTAGGAATTTTTGTGTAATTTTTATTAATAATTTAAATAATTAGGGGTTGGGATATAAATAATTTAGTTTTAAATAATTGCTTTATTGCTCTATTTTCATATAAATAGTTTAGATTTTTTAGTTAAGTTATATTTTAATAAACTATTTCGTTATTTTAGTTTTATTATAAATAATTAAATGGTTCCATTTAATTTCATTATTTCAGGAAAGGAATTTTATATTATTTAATTAATTTTCTAAATTTAATAAAATTGTTTGAAAGTGCTGAATACATAAATATTTTTGATAAAGATGAAAATTGTTCTGGCCATGTATATACCATATAACGAATATACCTATATATAATTTATTTGTTAGACTATAGTTTCGAAGGTTTACTTTCATCATCAAACACTTTAATTAGAAATATTTATGAAAATAATTTAGTATTTAAGGTTTTAATTTCTTTGATCTTAGTTGAAATATTTTAAATTGCATTATCAGATGAATCGTCCCCCCAGAAGTTGAACCCAGGTAGAGACGATCTTTCTGATAATTCAATATAAAAATATTTCAACTAATATCAAAGAAATTAAGACCTGAAAAACTAAATTCATTTCATAAATAGTTCGGTTGTAATCGTGAGCTGTATTTTTGAAAAAAAATCCATCTTATTTTCAAAAAGAGATACTCCTTTTCTGCTTTAGAAATATTTATATTGATCTTTGAAAATAATTTATTTTTATTTATTTTCTTAGAAAGACGGACTGGTAAACGAAATAAGTAGGTTATAATGAAAGGCAGTCCATAACTTAATTAATTTTATTCAATTTCCGACGTTTCGAAGATTTTTTCTCTCTTTCTTCAGGGTATTGAATAGTTATTGATGGGAGAGTATAACTCGGTTCCCATTTGTCTCTCCTTTCAGTGATAGCAGCAATATTACAATATTTTCCAACATTATACCATAAGAAAGAGATAACCAAGTACACATATGGTATAATGTTGCCAAATATTGTAATATTGTTACTATCACTGAAAGGAGAGACAAATGGGAACCGAGTTATACTCAACCATCAATATCTATTCAATACTATGAATAAGGAGAGAAAAAAATGTCCGAAACGTCGGAAATTGAATAAAATTAAATAGTTTATGGACTGCCTTTCATTATAACCTACTTATTTGAAAATAATATTAAGATATAAGATCAGAAGATCGGGAAAGATCTTAAGAAGACATCTCCTAGAGCCAGTGTTTTATCTGGGTTATAATTACCCTGGATTAAATTTCAATTTATTATGATATGCTGTTTTTTAAACGATTGTTTTTTTATTTGCTTAACATTATAAATTGTAAAATGTGGTAGGAATATTTGAAAATAAATAAAATTAGCATAAGTTTTTTCTATAATCGATATATCGGTGATAATATATTCTATAGCTCTATCATAAGTTTTAAAATAGCTTACGAAGTAGGATCTTTCGGAATTGTTTATACCCCTGTCTACCTTGTGTTTAGGGTATTCCAATTTTCCATAAAAGCCCGGAAATGGGTTTTTCTAGAGGTTCCATTAAAGCTTATGTTCCTCGCTAAATGCCGCCAATTTCATCAGGGTGCGTTCTATATTCTATTAAAATAAAAAAGACATTGGCGATAAGGTCGAATGATAAAATAAATAAATATTGGAACATATATATCGAAATAAGTATCGTTCGAAATGCAAATTATTGATGAAATTTATTATACTGATTTTAAATTTGTTCTTATTTTTATTAATGGTAAGATGAATTACCCTTTTAGTTGAGATTGCCATTTGCACGCCTTGAAATTAAAAAATACTGGAGCTGAGAACAAAAAAGTGGGCACAGCGTCGAAAACAAACGCGCTGTAATTATCTTCACTTAGCATATTCTACATTTTGCATGTGTTTAATTCAAGTAATTTTTTGAAATGAAAAAATTTTTGAAAACAAAATTGCTTGAATTCTAAGGTTTGTTTATTCTACAGTGTTCATTTTCCACCTTGTTTATCTCTATGACTTCTAGAGACTGAAATATATATATATTTAACTCCGACCCAATACATGAAATTTATTGTTTTGATTTTTTTCACGAATCAAGGGTCCACTCCATAGGTTGCACATTTTAGGTACCACGTCTTTTTGCATTAATATAAATGTATATGCTTGTTTTAAAATTAATATACAACAAAAAGAACATGTAATTTCGATGAATACAAATATTTAAAAGTATTGTTGTAGTAATTTGGTCCACTCCATAGGTTGCACATTTTATCTACAACGTCTTCTTGCATTAATATAAATGTATATGCTTGTTTTAAAATTAATATAGAACAAAAAAACAACATATAATTTCGATAAATACACATATTTAAAAGTATTGTTGTAGTAATTTTGAGAAAAAGACTTTATAGCTTGTACATTTTAAGTATATCTTCTATCATTAATATACCAATAGCGGTTGGTGACTTTTCAGTCAGGGGATGCTGTCCAAAAATGTACCATTCATTTTTTTAATTTTTTTTAATTTTCGCTTTTTGTTCAAATTTTATCGAATATGGCATCATTTTTATTATTTTTCAAATTTAACATTATATTTTTTAAAAAATATATTTTCGGACCTTCGCCTTTTTATTCGACTAAAATTTGTCTGGACTTGTCTTTGACATGCTTGAACTGGAAGATATACAAGGCAGAGACATCAAACCTTCTATCCGTGCCCTTTTCGTAAAATCATTAATTTTAATTGCCCCTTGAAACTATGCAACTTTTTAAATTCAATTCGAGAACAATATAGTTATATTTTTAAAAACAAAAAAAATGTTTTTTATAGAAATATTTGAAATAAAGGATAATAATTTGAAAATTTTAAGATCCTCCTGAAATTATGAAAATACTCTAAATGTTTGAAATTTTAGGAATGCGCTGCATCCACAGCATCCATGGACCGCATGGCACTAATATATACTATGTATATTATGGTTGTTATACAATTTATAGACAACAAAGAACATCTAATTTGATGAATTCATTTAATTAAAATAATTGTTGAAGTCATTTTTGAGAAAAACGACAAAGAACATTAAGAACTTCTAAACTTAATTCCAGTGAGTGAATTTAAACCAAAATCTTGCTTCTAGCTTTTAATATTTTAATTTCATTTGAAATTTGTTGTTTTGGAATTATTTTGATAACAGTAATAGAGAGTATATATAATACATGAAAATTTTCAAATTTGATATTGGGATATGAAAGCAAGTTTTTAAAATAAAAATAAAACATTTTGAAGCTATTTACATATTTTCTAATAACTATATTATCTAAGCCTAAGGGAAAGTAATTACGTGAAAACATGGGTTAATTTTTTCTCTCATTTTAACTCTAGACTAAATATCCCGTTGAGTTTCATATTTATAAACATTTTCTCTCTCTAAACGAGAAGAGTAATGTGAGATAAAATGATATGCTATTAAATCAAATGGTAGTATTTATCCCTTAAGAGGTATTTAATCAAATTATATGGTATAACGAGCGCATGGTCCGCCCTTTCCACGTTCCTCCTCATTTCTCACTTTAACTCGATAATAAATTTTTAATCTGATTTTTGATTGGTTCATTCATTCCAACTGACGATGGAAAATTAATTTACCTCGAAATTGATTATTTAATTTTTATCTCTCCTGGTGTCAATTTCGATTTTTTTTTAACACACCTGATTTTTTTTGTGGTTAACAATATTAATGGTTAACCTCGAGACCACTTCAATTATTATCCTTCTATCGGTGAGAGAAAGTGTTAGAGAGTTGGCTTGCAGGGGGTGGTTTGGCAAAGGGTGAGGGGGGCGATATTAAGGGGTCTTGAAATTCACCCAAGCAGCAGCAGCAGCAGCTGTCAAAGACATCCAACTGGAAATAAAAAAAAAAAAAAAGTAAAAACGGTCAGCAATTGGACGACACACGAATAGGGTCAGAAAAAAGGGGTTGAGAAATCGATGCCTGGACTAAATGCCACCCTTCCACAACTCTCCAATGGGAATAAAATAAAATAAAATAAAAAATTAAATTGATTGAAAATAGTATATACCCATCACACGAATTTCACTTATAACCACCCCTTCTTTGAAATCATTCAACCAATTTTTAGAATAAATAGATTTTATTTGATAAACACATGAATCATTACTCTTTTTTTGGGATACGACTAATCAACTTGTCTCTCTTAATTTAAAACAGAACATAATTAAATTATGAGAGACATGTTGACAAGGTGTGTAATGATTCTTTCAAAGTACATAGATGTGTTTATCAAATAATATCTATTTATTCTAAAAATTGGTTGAATGATTTCAAAGAACGGGTGGTTATAAGTGAAAGTCGTGTGAAAGCGTATACACTATTTGGAATCAATTTAATTTTTATTTCATTACTATTCATTTAAGATCAAGTGATACTTGATAAAAATACAGATTAAAAAAATATTAGAGCAATCTTTGAGAAAGTTTTTAAAAACCAAACAACATAAATAAATAAAATAAACTTGAAGGAAAAAGATTCTTTCTATTGTTCAATTTCAGCCAAAAACTTGCTGTATCCCTTATCAAGCTTAAGTTTAGAATTTTTGTGTTCTGCGACTTATTACTACTGCTATACGCTGGGGGACTACACATTACATACATATACACAGACAAAGATCCCAATGAATTTTTGGACACTTATTGGGTTCTGGGACCGCAAAATTCGTTTATGTTCTAAATTCGATTTCCATCTATTAAAGATAACTATCACTAGAGTA
This sequence comes from Forficula auricularia, assembly GCA_024734495.1. Lineage (NCBI taxonomy): Eukaryota > Metazoa > Arthropoda > Insecta > Dermaptera > Forficulidae > Forficula > Forficula auricularia. Next base: position 43,985,206 of record JALMQS010000099.1, on the reverse strand, counting down.
CTTAGGGAACGGGGTGTTGGTATATAGTGAAACATTATACAAATTATATTAGGTTGGAGTTGGTGGTGTTTCACAAAGAGAAAAATAAAAAGATTTTTTTAAAGTTTTACAATATATTTCGAGTTGTTAGCTCATTATCAGGAGTACATCGACTAAAGATAAGGTGAAGAAAACGGTAAATTGTTTATTTTTTGGCAACAAAAATCTTTTTTATTTTACTCTTGTGAAACACCACCAACTCTAATCTAATATAATTTATCACTAGAGTGACAAAGTGTAAGTAATTTTGATAATTGAAGGAGACAATAAAAGAGTGTGTCTTCTGCTGGAATTATAAATTTTATTTATTTATAACGAGACTATAGTTTCGAGGCTTTGCCCTCTACATCAATCTATTACAATTGATTCACAGGAATTAATTTATGAATGAAAGGTTAAAATTTTTTATGTGGCCAAGTTAAGAATTGTTCAGGTGGCTGTTAGAAATTTTAAAATCATATAATAATTCACCAAAAAAATTCTTAAATCGAAAAATAGAATTTCCCGAAAGCTTTATTTTAAAAATAGCCGCTCAAATAAAAATTTCATTAACGCCACCTACAGGCAAAAAATAAAACAAGTATAAATTTCAATTCTTAACTTGGACACATGAAAAATTTTAACTGTTCATTCATAAATTAATTCTTGTGAATTAATTGTAATAGACTGATGAAGAGGGCAAAGCCCTTGAAACTATAGTCTGGTTATAAATAAATAAAATTTATAATTCCACCAGAAGACAAACTCTTTTATTTTATCCTTCAATATATAAAAATTCTGCTACTCTCGGCACAAAAACTTTCAATTTAACATTTATAATCTTGGAGATATAGAAGCTCTCAAATTATTGTCAAAATCTCGGTAAAAGAATGCAATACTTCCACATATATCTAATACCATATAATGATACTAGTTGCGAAGCATCTTGCTGGCCAGGTGGCGTTTGAACGCCTAAGAATGCATTCGATACACAGATCTGTCATTTGGAATGCATATCTTCCAGGCACTCTGGTGTTTCTGTCGCGTATAGTAAATTTTCAATTACAATATATTTTAGAAAATTTCAAGTTTCTAGCCAGAGCAAGTAGTATTAGAGAAAATGAATTCTCTTCAATGCACATATAAATATTTTTTTATCGATTCTATTTAATTAATTAATTGAGGGCTTTATTTTGAAAGTGGCGAAAGGCCATTGTTTGTTATTTTGAGATATTTATATTTATATTTTTATAAATACATATATTTATATATATTTCGATACTTTTATTTTGACGAATTCATCAGGATATTGTACTCCATTGACTGAGATATTATAAATATGAAAAGAAGACATCTGTTTAACTGAAACTAACATTAACTTATTTTTTTCAAAATTGGACTAACGCCACTTTTAAAATAAATGAATCAATTAATTTATATTTTATAAATTAGTCACATAAAATAAATAAACACAATATTTTTTTCAATTAATTATTATTATTTTCCAACTTCGGCGGGCATCTTGCTGTCTAGGATGGCTATGCCCCTAAACATCGTGATTAGCTTTAAGATAAGTAATAATTTAAATTTCTAAATTTTAATAAATTTTATTTGTCATGAACTTTTTGTTTTAAAATTAAATAAATCTTGTGGCGTCGTAGCGCAAGCAGATTGTTATAAGTATATTATATATTATGTAGTATATATAATAAATTGTTATAGGTAAGTTTAATTAGAATAATTTTATTTTATTTAAAGATTTTTAAACGATTTCAAATTAATTAATAGGAGATTTAGCATTAACTGACGTTCTTAGCTCCTTGGCCCATCGTAGAACTTTATCCTCGCTTTCCGTTGTTTATAGATATACTACGATGGCGTTTGTTCTGATGAAATCAGTAATCCCCCCTAAAATCTCATTTGAGCAAAATTACAAATCTATATATTGATATATAAAATTAAGGTTTTGTCTATACATTGCTCCAAATCAAACCAAATTTTGGTTGCTCACGTTTCAAGAGAAGCTATGAACGAAAACACCCTCAACCAAATTCCTGTCTGTCTGTATGTTTTCGTGGTTTCAGCGAAAAGTTGCTCACGATTCACGTAAAAACGGCTGAAGGCATTATTATGAAATTTCATATTTGCATCAGATGTTTTCTAAGTTAGTTATAGTAAGGTTTTGATATTTTGATCCCAAAAGGGGGTTTTGGGGCCGCACGAATGAAAATTATCAAATAACTCCTAAACTATTAACCCTACGGCAAATTTTATTATAAGCAAAGTTGAAGGGGATGTTATTTCTAACAACTTTTGCTTAAAAAAATTTCCCCAAAAAACCATTCAAGGGGGTGGGGGGATGTAAAATCTTGCCCTTGGAGCAAACTCAACCAAATTTTGTATACATAATCTGTGGGCCTCTAGAGAGCTAGAAATGCAAAAACCAACCACCCAAAATGGGGGGAGGGAAGGTCAAAAAATGAAAATTCTTGCTCTTGGACCAAACTCAACCAAATTTTGTAGACATAAACTGTGGGTCACTAGAAGACTAGAAATGATAAAACTGGGTGCAGGGGCGGGTTTCCGGGGAGGAATGGAGTGGGGTGGGTTAGGGTATGGGGTGCAGAGGAGAGTGAGGCGGTGTAGGGGGGTGCTAGTGTGTGCAAGGGGGTAGGGATTCAGGGGGCTAGGCGGGGGTGTGGTGCGCGGGGGTGGAGGGCACGGGGTGGGGCGTGAGGTGGGTGGGGTGCGGGGTTGGTGGAGTGTGGGGTTCAGGTTAAGGTCCAGAGGCGTAGTGGGGTGGTACGGGGTGGGGATCCGAGGTGGGTGGGGTGCGGGTTGGAGTGTTGGCGTGGTGGTGTGTGTGCGGAGGTTGGGCACGGGTACATGATGCGGAGGGAAGTGGGGTATGAGGGTGAGGTTCGTGGGTTGGGGTCCAGGTGCGTATTGGTGGGCCGCCAAAGGCGGGTCTTTCAGATAGTTGTCTATAAAATGAAAAATAAATAAATGAAAAAAATAATTAAATGAATTTAACTTTAAAGGACATCATAGATATTAGAGAAATATTTTTACATTGCATATCAGAGAGGTTCGTCCCCTTTTCAAAAAAAGACACCCAAAAAGATACTTAAATCTTTGTTTTCACTGTAAAATCCATGGGTCCGTCACTGAAAACTTTTTTCAGTTTAGCAGGAATTTTCACTATTCCCTTTGAGTTGAATCGAGTGAAAAATCTAGCTATAATACTTATATATGTTGCATGTCAGAGAGAGATTTGTCTTAAGGGTTTGGCTACTGGCCCGGCAAGCTTAGTTAGAACTTGGGTTCGATTCCTAAGGGGACGAACCTCTCTGATATGCAATGTAAAAATATTTCTCTAATATCTATGATGTCCTTTAAAGTTAAATTCATTTAATAATATTATATACTGGGTTGATTTTTTAAATAATTTCCATCTTTTTTCAAAAAAAGACACCCAAAAAGATACTTAAATCTTTGTTTTCACTGAAAAAAATAATATTAATA